>OFHS01002298.1:0-21937 GCA_900245855.1 Calvadosia cruxmelitensis
CATATTTCCTAGGTTGATCGTTTTATAAAAAGGTTACCACACGCCTGAGCGTGTGGTAACCCTTTAATACCGCAGACTCGTAGGGTGCAAATAGCTAATCATATAGCATTTCGAATAACCGGATCGTTAGACACAAAGGCACACACTTGCATCAATCACTTTATTCTTGTCATATTCTAGAGGACAACATTGACTATACACCCCCTCCCCTTTATATGCCGTAATGTAGCCACAAGAACGCTCAAAGTCGGCTGCACCGTCATAAATAAATCTTGTCTAGACCAACGTAGCTACACTTCGTCATCACACCTCAATACACGAACATGTCCATCGTCCTCTACAAGTAAAAATCCCTCTTCTTTTGGTATCCATTGATCAGTGGTGACATGCCCTAGAGGCCATGCGGTATAAAGGTATACAGTTAGCTGCCAGAGACAGACACTTTCTGGATGAGCGGTGGAGATACGTCAGGGGAATTTCTTACGTGTTCCACCACCCTTGTTAAGAGGGCTGGCTCTCTTTTCTGGAACTATTGGCTGGACATTTTGAATAACCTCTACATACACTGATGATGATTGTGCAGCATAGCGCGATACATTAAGCCCCTCGCCACGAAGGCTACAACATGGTCGTCAAGTTGCAAGTCCTGCTAGGATTCGAACCTCGCACATAGGGAACGATAGACAGTCTTCCTGCCACTCGGTCATAAAGCGCGGTAGAGAGGTCAAATTCAAAGGCGTATAGCCGCGAAACAAACTTCACATTCGTGAAGTATAAGCAAGTCTATTGACCGTTCCTTCGTTAATCCAGTGGTCGATTAGCATAAGTTGTTCTGTACTGAGCAAGTACCCTCGTGGCATCAAGACGACAACTTCAATGCAAGTTATCTGACGCTTCCTGTATCAAGATCACAAGTACTATAGTACTATACAAGTACTATACTCACAACATTGGTTTGCACTCGTTAGCACTGATCCAGAAGGACATTCGGAATAGACTGCTTTAGGATCAGGATTGTGGGTCAGCGAAGCGATTATGTTTTGGATCTGCAAATAGAATACACCAAAGAATTTATTCATCCAATACAGTGGAATCCGCTTAATTCAAAGTGTCAAAGGACCGTCAAAAATTATTGGAACTATACGAACTTCGAATTAGGAATAATAGGAAAACAATAGACAGAAGACAAATGCGCGAGATCAAGGGACTGATATCGTAGTTTGAAATAGATGAGTATATGAATTACAAGTCTTCGAACTAGGCAGATTCCATTGTAATTGTAAGAAAAATGAATAGCGAATATTTGCAATCTCGCTTACATTTTAACCTGCGCAATCAGCTGTCCTATGCTGTATTTTTACGGATGGTTTCGTGTTATATTCTATCATCGTTGACCTTTTATGGTGAATGCAATGACTTACAGGGTAATCATAAGTACTGTAAGCCATTGAGGTCTCATTTTACAACATTTTACAATTCTCTTGGACTTTCATATCCTGCACATAGCTGAAGTAGTATGGCAGCAGCCCTAGCAACAGCGATATATCACTGACCACAAAGTCCAAGTCAGCAATACGGTTATCTGAGTGATGAGAATATCCTTTCCAATCAAGAAGCACTCCGATGTCTGCGGGACATCTGTGTTTCAGAGCGTAATCAATAAACAAAGTGAAAATGAGCTCCAGCGTCTGCCAACGAAAGCTACTGTACTTTCTGACATTGCCAAGACTGTAACGATGTTGTATTTCATCCTGCTTATGAAATACTTTGAAATAGAACCTTGAAATTGTCTTGCACAGAAGCGTCAGTCCGCTTCTTCTATGTACGAAAAGAAGGAAACTTCAAGCATGTTTAAGCCAACGTATAAATTAACCTTCATGACCTTCATGAGCTACGCAAGATTGAGACAGGCTCCACGTATACGCATGCGCAAGCTGTATCTTACACTGCTTTTCCAGCATCATATTGTCGTGCTTCATTTCATGTTGAAATAGTTCAAATATATTGTCCGACTATTATATCATGAAATTACATTATAATTTGAAAGGTTTATGAAGAAAACTCTTGAGCATTGATTACGTAATCGATTACACAAGTCCTTTACCTTAGTATTGGCATCTACTGTATTTTGCGGTGCTGCGTAAAGTTGAATGGCCAGTCCATTGCTTGGAGCTGCAGACGTGTCCAGTTTGAAAGAGACCTGGGCACCATTATCTTCATCACACGTGACAACAACGTTGCTGATGATGCATTGGTCAATGGATTTCTCGAAGCAGTAGAGTTTTTTAAGTAAAACGTCCTTTTTCATGGCTGTCACAAACGCCTTTTTTATTTTTCCAACTTCACCGGGGTCATTGCAATTTCCAAAGCCAGAGAACGTCGAGTAATGACCAGCAGCAGTTACCTCTGATGAAATAAGATGTGATCAATGTATGAAACAAATTCAAAATATTATAAATATTTAGTTTGACATTGAATTAATGCATTAATGTATTATCCAGTAGTATATTTTGAAGAATCATTGCCACTGTAAACGGCGTTCTGTTTTCGAAGATTGCAAAATGAGTCTCATATGATGCAATATATTGCATGCAATGTTGATCTGATACAACCATTAACAATTATGATGCAGTTGTGCGTTTTAACTTACACTCGTTGAATACTCTGCCATGAGCAACTATAAGGATGGTTTGAAGACCGAACAGTAGAGTCAAGCAGATAATTATAGATTTTATTACATGCAAGAGCTCTAAAAATTATTTTATTTAAATACAAATATTAATAAAACGAAAAGCAAAAAACTTTTACGATCATTCAACTTTGGCAAATGTGCCGCGTATGCTTTCGACATTTCCGCGCTGGATGGCCAAGCTCAGGTTTGCAACGAAGTCGGCCTTGCACGTGCCACTCAATCTAGCGCCTAGTTCGTCAACGAAGGCCTCGGCTGATGGGCCAAATGAGCCAAGGGTTTCGATAGCAATCGGTGCGAATAAGAATTGGTCTTTTAGATATTTGTATTTTGTTTCTTTGATGGCTTGCAGCTTTCAATTTGTATATGAGCTTGTATATGAACCTGCCTTAAGTCCATACATTCATAATCAGAAATTTAAATTTGTTCGGATCGTGTAAATATCAGATGAATAGACAATGCGTAATTATAACAGCGTTACTCCAATATTGCATGAAACACACTGCGCTGTGTTTATCCAACCTCATGCAGGCGTATTATATGCAATAGATTGTGTTGCAAGTTCAAATGAACACAGTAGGAGTATTACATGCCATCTCTTGAAATGTGTAAGTTAGTCTCACAAATAATTCACTAACTGCTTATATTGAGAATAACAGACAACTTTACTCACTCGAGCAGTCAGGCCACGGTCGTTGATCGTGTGGAATGGGCATGAAGAATGGATTGTTCGGTTTGAAGAGATCCTGCCCTCGCCAATTTCCATGCAGGCCGCAAAAATAATAATTGTAGACTTTTGGAAGGTTGGGAAGAATAGGGAAATTGTAACCATCCAGGCATGACACTGAACATACGTAGGTTTCTTCTTTATCATTGTGATGAATGTTGCACGCTTTTTCGCCTTGATGCGGAGGATTCCAAACTGGACAAAGAGCCTCTAAAAACAAACGAGTACAGTCCAGTTGAATTTGGCTATACTCGAACGCATTTAATTTTTTAACAAAACAAATGTTTATTAATAAAGAATCATCTTAAATTTTTCATCCATATGATAAGGAAATATCTCAGCTAACTTTGCTAAAATAAAAGGATATTTAGCATTTTTAAATCTTACCAATACAGTAGATACATTAAATGCTAGCTGTGGTGAATTAGCCCCCCTTACTCAACCTCTTTAAGTCGACCTCTATCCAATGTACAACCTCGCTTCATATTCACCTGTAAATTAGTGTAATCTAGAATAATATTTATTCCTGAATAACGTCTCACGACCGAAGACACTGTTGTCTTGATCTCCGTTCGATTACTCTCGTTCTACATAAAACACATCCAGATCTACACAGATCAGACCTACATATATACACTTCGATCACAACGGATCATAACATAACACTAGCATCTTTGCAACTGAGTAATATTTACATACCAAGTAAGTGTTAGCATTCATACGACTTAGATACGAAGTATCGGAGGGCTACTACCTCACAGCGAGGCGTGTTTGTATTGTCTCGTCCAATTCTGCGAAATGCGAGAAGACTATAGCTAAGGAGCATCAGAAAAATATATGCAAGTCCTACGAGCAACATTGGCCTTGTGTTAGACTTATTATTCAACAATACATAAACCACTTCGTCGACTACCTAAGCTTTTTTATTCAAGAGCCATTGTGCGGAAGACATATGTAGTGTATACAGGACAACAGCTGAAATACATTCAATATAAAGTATAAACTATCGTTTATTTATTGTATATGATTTTTCAAGATGTGTAATTGAAATAGAGTCATTTCCATTCTAGAAAACATCACACCAACAGTCAGTCAGACTGCGCCGATAAACTAAACAGACAATTTATAAACATTTCCTATTAGACAATTTAATTTAGCGAAATGTTTCCGTATGAAGAAATTTGCATAGACTTATTGGCATAATTATGAAATCTTGGACTCACTTGCCACTTGTAGAGTGAACTCGCACGTCGAGTTGTTGTTGCTAGAATCTGTTGCAGTGATTCTCACTACAAACTTTCCTTCTGGGAAGTTCTGTCCATTGTAATAATTCGGGTTTTGAGTCACGTGATCACCATCAATGTTGTCGTGAAATGTGGGCTCCTTCCATACGACAGGTGAAGGGAATTTTGCCGGAGTTACTGTGAAACCCGTAGGACATGAGACGATCCTTGGAGGGTCAGTATCTGCAAAATACGATAATTTACTGACAACTTCACAGACAAGAAACATGCATAAAAGCATGGAACTGTAATAATCAGGTAAAAATTATAATTTTGTTCTCGACTCCCAACAGTATATTATTGTCCAAAGTGGAGTCTGTTAAGCACCAATTTGCAAACCGAGTCATCCCTTGATTGAATTCGTTACCAGGGAACGGTGTTACGGGGAAATCGATCCGAGCTTTTAAGTGTTCGCTAGATAACGTTTATTTATCAACCCATTATATTGCTTAATAATCGGTTAAAATTAAAGCAGCACTAAAATAGAGGAAGAGCGCACTAAATTATGAGCACTAAAAATCATGAACACAGCACTTGAATAATGTGAATTCAGCACCTATTTATATGACTTCAGCATCATTTCACACCACAGTCTGGTAACAGGATTACAGCACCTGAAAATATGAAATAGCGCCCCTAATCGTGCAGGCACTTGAAATTCTATCTGAGCAGTAAATAAATGAAATCTAGCACTTTCCTGTTAGCATCAAAAATAAGGAAACCGCTTATAGCACATCAGACGTATCAAATGTGCATGGCACCAACTTTTCGCGGCAAAATCATTTGGCGCGCAATTTGTTAGTATAAAATGCGTGCACAAGGAAAATCATTCTCTCAGACTCTCACCCACGAAGGAACGATNTCTGTTGCAGTGATTCTCACTACAAACTTTCCTTCTGGGAAGTTCTGTCCATTGTAATAATTCGGGTGTTGAGTCACGTGATCACCATCAATGTTGTCGTGAAATGTGGGCTCCTTCCATACGACAGGTGAAGGGAATTTTGCCGGAGTTACTGTGAAACCCGTAGGACATGAGACAATCCTTGGAGGGTCAGTATCTGCAAAACACGATAATTTACTGACAACTTCACTGACAAGAAACATGCATAAAAGCATGGAAATGTAATAATCAGGTGAAAATTCTATTTTTTCTCGACTCCCAACAGACTGCATATCATTGTGCAAAGTGGATTCTGTTAAACACCAATTTGCAAACCGAGTCATCCCTTGATTGAATTCGTTACCAGAGAACGGTGTTACGGGCAAATCGATCCGAGCTTTTAAGTGTTCGCTAGATAACATTGATTTATCAACCAATTGTATTGCTCAATAATTGGCCAAATACAGTCCTCGCTTATTTTGGGATTAATTTATGCTACGTGTTTTGAGCTGACATCGACAATTTTTACAGTCAAGAACAATCCTCGAAATATATCATCACAGAAACGAGTACTGTATAGCCTGCGTCGCAGACGAACTTTCTCCTGTATAGCCCTCGGGTGATCACTCGTCTTCACAAAATTATTACATAGCTTGTTTAGTTCTCGCCGTGGCCTGTGAGCAGAAGGAATATATTTGTACGCTTTGCTCTCGAAATGTTGCAACAAAAGAAGAAATAATGATATCATGTCGAGGGTAAAGGAAAGTTCTCTGTTGTTGAGGAGTTGAAAGATCTACCGTTTGTGCGGGATAACTCAGGCCATCGCGAGAATTAAACAAGCTATGTTATAATTTTGTGAAGACGAGTGATCACCCGAAGCCCATTATGGCGCAACAGATCGTAACTTGGCTACAGCCAATCAGGAGCCCCGAATTCCTTAGCCAAGCAAGATTCACTACCACAAGCGAGTTAGTGGAGAGAACAATTGGAACACAATTCGTTGAGCTGCTTTGCAGGCGGACTATACAGAAGAAAATTCGCCTGCGACGCAGGCTGCCTTGAGAAGAGATTCCCAATTAATGAAATCTGAGCAAGTTTTGTTTCTTAAAGATATTATAAACGCTGACAAAATAAATGGCTACTTACATTTACAATCAAAAAATTGCCAAACAATATTGCGGGCTGGGAGTGGTATCTAGAAAGTGGCAGTGCTCCTTCTTTGCACTAGGCCGGTTTGATGAACATGCTTACAAATGATAATTTTGACATTTCTATTTCATACGGTTTCTACATTTTCACATTCTTAAATGTTGTCTCAATAACAGATCCTACTTTGTCGTATACAACTAAACCAACTTACCTTTGACAATGAGTTGTATTTTGCACGTGATAGAGTTTCCAGTTTCATCCGTCGCAGTGAAAATAACATCAACAGGAGAGCCATATTCAACTTTCAAAGGCGATGTGTGACTGGCTGTCACTGTTGGCGTCAGTCCAGTATTGTCTGTTGCTATGGCGATGGGGATGTCGATCATCGCATATGTTTTACTTGGCAAAGTGCCAAAGAATGTCACGATGGGACACGTGATTACTGGCGGAGTGACGTCTAGGAGAAAACAAAATAGGAAAAGAAAGATTTGAATGAATTTGAATGAACTTATGAATTTTCTTTTCTTGGCTTTATATTAGACGCTTTTGCCATTTTAGATGATGCCTGTATAATCGAAAGGGGACAAATACTGTATGTTTAAAAAATATCAACTTCAAAATGCTATGAAGTATCTTTGTCGTATGGAATAGAGTGTCCAAGAGAGCTAGCCACTATCTTTTATAATGCTATAAATGTTTCCGTATTTCATATGAAACGTTAATGAGCAAAATATGAGAAGTCTTCCCCCCTTACCTCTGCAAGTTCCTAACGTTCCTTCCCAATTTCCTTCTGCATTGCATGAGACGTATGAATTCCCTTGAAGGATAAATCCATCTTCACAGCCAACCTGACAAATAGCGCTGCAACTCGACTTTTCAGATGAGCAGACTTCACTTTCGAATTTCCCATATTTTGGAGGTGAGAGACTCTTACAGTGAATGACTACAAAATTCAAATAAATAAATACATTTACAGGATCTAGCCTAGAAATGGGAAACTGACTGAAGTCAATGCACAACATTGCTATGTGTAGGCATTATACTGCGCCAACATAATTATAATGATGCGGGATACAACAACAACAACATATATAATGATATAATTTGAATAAGTCCTTCTCACAGCAATCATGCATATACAACATGGTGCATTCTGTGTGCATATTTAATTGTTTATGCCTTTGTACCAGTGTGTTTACATTATAATTATTATTCTGGATATTCCATGTTGAAAAACATCAGCCTTATTAAACTATCCTTCAAGCTGTAGTTACAGGTAGAATACTTGGTCAAGTTTGAGGCATTTTGGGATTGAAGCTACTACAGTCTCGACTGTCTCGTGTTACTGAGCTGATATTGACAATTTTGACAGCCAAGAACAATTTTTGCAATAGAATATCAAAGAATAGAGTACGGTTGAATGCATTCAAACAAAATGAGTTTTTGAAGTCACCGCATAATGAGGCGGGAGAGGTCAACTAGCATGAATTTGCAGAATGCATTAATAGACCATTTTCATAAGCTACCATTTTGGAAAAAGCAAGTGCGTTATGGGGAAGGTTGATGTATCTGATTTCGCAATACAGAGAAAGTTGGATTTGATACTGAGGCAGGTTTCTTCAAGCTGCGCTACTTTGCTTAGACATATGATTTTCCTTGATAATATGGGTCAGAAACCCAGTTTCTTTGCTGCTTCAGGCACTCAACTTGCCCCACAATTCACTGGTTTTTCCCATAATGGTAGCTCGTGAAAAAGGACTATTGAGGCTGCTCTTGGTCAATTCATAATTGACGACAGGGAGGCAATGAATTTTGGGAGCTCTTGCGACGGTGTATGGAGATTTATACAACCCTATATAACATATTGCTTATCTAACACCAATCAATGTAAAGTAAGCAATTGTAATCGTTGAATGTGTGCTAGCCTCGTATTCACAAAAAGTCACTTTTCCCTTTAACCTCTATTTAGTGTACATTTCACCTATAAAAGCCAATGTCGCATTTGATATTGATGTATGTTGATGTGCCTCGTTATTGCGAACATTGTAATCTCGTGTCCGTGCTTGTTGAAGTGATTGCGCATTTCCTGTTTCGCCAGTGAGGTACTAATTATCTTGGCAGTATGTCGTTGTGATTATCAATATGTTTACGTGCTACTTTATTGTCTATTACGGAGAGTCCTGATTATGACTGTGTAAAAAACGTTTATAAATGATCAAATATCATATATTGATATATCGTGCGAACACAACATGGCGCAGTGGATAGGATAGTCATCTCTGCTCCCCGTTTTCTGCTTGGTTTCGTCACTGTTTTTATCTAATGGATTGTGCCAGTTGTTCTTCGTCACCCTTCACGGTCATTTGTCATCGTCGTTCGTTGAGCTGGAGGAGTCTCCTTTGTTTGGCTGATTGTACTCTCCAGTTTTGTGTGACGCAGTCGCCCTCACTGTTCTTTCCATGGAACCTGCGTCCCCGTTCTTCTTTACTGTGGTTACGAACAAACCCGTTCTGGCTTCAAAATTTCGATGTCGATGTTCATCGTCGTAATTTGTGTGTGGTCGTGCCCGTCCGTTCCTATGTTCTTTTCTACTGAGTATCCATTCCATTTGACATTGTCGTCGACCTTCTTGCCGGACGCCAAAGTTTGGACAGACCCCTTGCAGTTTTCATCGCTATGCATGAATTCCTACAAAGTGGCCGCTTCTTGGAGAAGTGAAGGTGTCCTTCATGTTTCTCCAAGAGTCATCACACGTTGCATGTGTGATCTTGGGAACGTTCTTTCCAGCTCTGTCGTTAACCACTGACTTTGTTCCTTGTCTTTGTGAAAGACGTTTATTCTATCCTGCTAATCTGACTTTCACCCTTGATGTTCAATGTTCTCAATTAGTCAGTTAATCTGCAAATTCACTCCTTCGTTTTTGATTAACTCCGAAAGGGCCGGGGGAGATGATGTATGTTGATGTGCCTCGTTATTGTGAACATTGTAATCTCGTGTCCGTGCTTGTTAAAGTGATTGCGCAGTTCCTGTTTCGCCAGTGAGGTACTGGTTATCTTGGCAGTATGTCGTTGTAATTATCAATATGTTTACGTGTTACTTTGTTGTCTATTACGGAGAGTCCTGATTATGACTGTGTAAAGAAAGTTTATATCAAATATCGTATATTGTTATATCGTGCGAATACAAAAGATATGTTATAGCTCTCAGCTCAACTGAATCACTCGCACAATATTTCTCTCTTGCTGTCTCGTTCGAGTCGAATTAATTGTAAGGTTGTTCGTCATGGAGTCTTTCACGAACTCCTCCACAATGGCAAAAGCAGGAAAATTACTGTACTTATATTAATATAGATACAATAACTTTCCTGCTTTTGCTATTGCTCTTACCTTGGCTATACATAAAGCAGCGGGACAGACAGGATTGCAGAGCTTGCAGATCCAGTGTCAGATACTTATAGTACAGGGTTTAGAATGACAGCATATCCATGCAATAGCCTAGCCGTTTTACAACATGAAAGAATAAAGCATATTCCTGCATATCTTTTAATTAGCTATGCTAATGTAATCTACGGTTCTGTGAAGATGATCGTTACGTATGTACAAAGACATATAATCGCTTCTTGTGAACAGACACATAGTTGATTATCAAGGTATAAGAAAGAAATTTCGTCGCTAAACAGTTGTTTTGGTAATAATAATAATGGTCCGGCCTATACAAGGTCGTCTTTTAATAAGATTCTTTTGATGTAACTACCTTTCTTTCTGTTCTCTTGGAATTCTCCATCGCATTGAACTTGTTTAATCTGATCACACGATCCAAGGATTCCTTTCGTTCTGTACGTATAGACTGGCCCCCGTCGTCTCTTCTCGAGATAGCAGCCCGTCCTGTCTTTTTCCTTTGATGTCTGCCATGGACCCCATTCGCCAAGATGACAGACAGCCTGTTTGCAAAAGCCTAGAAAATATGAAAAATGGTGGTCAGTTGCCAATATACCCATCAGAAGCAAAATACCCTTACCTTGTAAACATTTTGCTACGTTAAGTACTGTTTCCTTCGGCAAAAGTGTTTTCGGAAATTCGTTGCCAAAATAAAAGTTGAAAATAATACACAGCCATTTTAATTTCTTCTATTTGTAGCAATTTGATATTATTTTAGATTTAATACAAGCTTTCCTTTCGTCCGGAGATGGACAATTTTGGCAATGGCAGTAGGATATTCGTAGATGGTAATTCTTTGATTTGAAAGCATCTCCGTTGCGCTAACGATCCATCACATTGATTATAAGTAACGGATATTTAAAGGAATAAGTTACCTTACATTTTGTCTCCAAGCAGCCTAATCAATATGACTGAAGATCAATGTAAATTCTCATTTAAAACTTTCTTCTGCATAGGTTATACACTCTCAAACATTTCCTTTGCCACCAGCATGGAACAAGAGGAATATTAGTACACTGAAAAAATATTATCTAGACAATAATTGTTTTCTTGTTTTAAGTATCAATTATCTTATAATAAGACTTGGTCTGTGGAAGAACACTGGCAGCCTTCATACTTGGCTTAGTAATTTGTGGCTTACAGCAGGGACAAGTATTTATTTACTATCATTTAAGAATAATATTCCTTGGTATGAGAAATTTATTCTTCAAATGGAAACACTATTTTTGCAGTGTACCATTGAAATGCGCGATTTAATCTCGGCAAGTTCTGTCAATACAATTGCATATTATTCGAAATAACGGTCGTCACAGTACACCTTTATGGAGAGAAGCGTAAGCCTTGGATGAAGATCATCTCAATGGAAGTATTTCAAGCACGTGTACTGCTTTAGATATGTCAGCATATGTTCGACGGGATTTATAGCGCGGGAGCTCTGTTGAAATGCGGTCGGATGGTTACAGTGGCCCAAAGGATTCATGGTAACCGACAACAATGATAAAGCTACATGACTCACGTATCGAGATCACACAGTTAAACCTGCATTAGCGACCCCCTCAAAGAGCAGCCGCATGTCGATAAAGGCCACTCTTCCTAACCCAAAGAACACTTTCTATAGAAATCAACCTGCACAGAAAGGCCACCTGTATGTAAAGGTCTTTCCTCTCAGATCCTTGAGGTGACGGTTATTGACAGGTTTCATTGTACATAATGTTTTCTGTATCCGAGCTCAAACATTGCCTCTGTCATCATATAAAGAGCAAATAATATCTTACTATTAAACGCACGATTACATCGCGGCAAGGTTAAATCCTCTTGATTGATTAATAGTTGTTCGCAAGAAAATGCATTTTGCAGCAATTTTATCAGGGTTAGCTTTGCATTATGTGTGGACTGAGACAGCTTCAATGGTTGAGGAACCAGATGGATATTGTTGACAGAAGCAAGCAACGCTACTGATAGCTACATATCTCGTGAAACAAGAAAGAGTGTCTTAGAAGAGTGTATTTTATCGTTGGTAATGTAAATCATTCTGAACTTCCCTTTATTAACACAAATATGATGTTGTTACTTTTCGAAGGCATTTCTGCATTACTGTTATTACTAAAGTCATTATAAATAGGAACAAGCATAGAAACCATGATAGTTTCTTTCGCTTTATAGCAGTTGAATCGAGAACTTTGATACTCACAATAAGATCTCCTTTCGTCAGGCTCTGGACAATATAGATTGCGGCAGTCACCGCGGGATTTGCGGGTGGTTTTCGAAACCGTCTTTGTCGCTACCTTGACCTGAATGCAGCTTCCTTGCCTTGACGAGTCATCAGGGGAATTCAAAGGATTTTGAATAGAATAAATTAGCTGGCATTTTGTCTCCACGCAGCCTATTTGGCGAAACGATCGAGAGTCAGGTGATCTCCACTGAAAATAGCGTCCATGACTACTAAAAGATATTGTTTCGGCGACCATTAGGAAAAGAAAGTTTGATATTATTGACACGTGCGAGTTCATTTCAGCAAGTTTGAAAGCTTTTAACTTCCTTATTGCTGTCCACAGACAGAAATTGTTCTCAATTTCGTATCTCAGTTGTATTAAAAATCTTTCCCGTGGATGCATCCTTTCGAAAGATATTTTAGCTGGGACCATGAAAACAGCTGCGCAGACATGAAGGAGCGAGACAAAAGTTGTCCATTGATATTGTTGACAGCAACATGTCGCACTATTGGTCAAGCTGATTGTCAACTTGTTCCTGCTTAAAAGAACAGTCACGCCCCTTTGCTATTGTTTTTTATAACTTTGACCTCCTTAAAAGAGACTTCTAAAAAAAGAGAGACTTTATGGCAAAGATAGGAAAAACAGATAAACGTCGAGCCACCTTTACGTTGCACGAGCTAAACCAGGCTGAAATTAAACGAATGCGAAGTCGGTTTTGTTTTGAAAGTGTATAAAGTGGGGTTAACATTGATCGATTTCTGTTTAAACTGTAATCGACGTTCGGGAGGTGGGTTCGACTCAGGTTCACTTCACTTTATTGCACTGAACTGACTTAACATTAATCACAGTAAATCAAAAGTTATGCTATTTCAAAAATCAACTAATGCTTCTTGCCCGAATTTTTACTTAAATGATAAAATCCTTGACACTGTTTCAACCTATAGATATCTTGGATTTATTTTCCACAGTTCTGGAAAACAATATTTTAGTATAAAGGAACTCTGTCAGAAAGCTGAAAAGGCATGGTTTTCTGCTACACGATTTCTAAATTATTCTTCATTAAATTCTATCGACATTTATAGCTCAATTTATTCAACAATGATAAAACCAATCCTTCTATATGCAAGTGACATCTGGGGTGACTCAGTACGACATGAAAGCAACAACCCCTTTGGAACTAGTTCAAAACAAAATTATCAAAAATATTTTGAAAATTCGACGAAATTCCAGAAATCTGGCCAGCAGAGGTGAACTGTCGTTTCTACCATAACCATTGATTTTAAATGCAATATGATGAAGTATCTTCTGCGGTTATTATCTGCTGATACCGACTCGCTGATTTATAAAGCATTCGGAGAATCAGTTTTATCTGAAAAATCAAATTAGTTGTCTTACATCAAAATTATACTTCAACATCTAGGAATTAATTTTTCATTGAAAAAGACATCTTAAACATTAATCACTCCAAACGTAAATTGATAACAGCAATTTAAACTAAACTAACATCCATATATAAACAGCAGTATATGAGCTCTTTAGAAGAAAATCGCAGCAACTAATTAAATTTTTAACGAACAGTTAAACACGATTTCAATCAAGAACAATACCTAAAAAGAAATGATGTAATCTCTCGAAACGCTATTACCAAATTAAGAACCAGTTCTCACAATTTAAGGATTCAAACAGGAAGATACAAACGAGAGTTGCTTGAAGACCGACTGTGTTTGTACTGTGACAGAGGAGAGATAGATGATGAAATTCATTCTTTATTTTTCTGTCCCTTTAATAAAGAACACCGTAAACAACTTTATATTAATGTTGAACTGATTATTCCTAAATTTCGATATATAACGTCTCTAGAAAAACAAAACTTACTCTTTAACCATGAATGCATGAAACTTTATAACCATCTTTGAATTTATCTAAAGAAATCGTTTAGTTTACGAAATACGAAAGAATAACCTTTTTCAGAAATATATGCTCTTATGATCTTGTAATATTATTACTTTATTAGCACATTTTGTAAATATTGTTCTATATGGTCTTGCGACCTTGAATTGACTTGTAACAACATCTTGTATGTACTTACCACACACCTGTATTAAGGTATATTGGTAATAAAAGAAAACAGAAAAACATCATCATCATCATCATCATCATCATCATGTGTCTACATGTTTATTTGAAAAAATAATAGTTCAAACAGAATACACGTATAGAAGGCAAAAATTGCGCTTAAACTACACGGTGAATTTAACATCAGGTAATATCAGGTAATGTATGAAGCAATGCGCTTCTTGAACGAATAAAATGATTTTAAATTAACTATATCTTCAGGGAGTGCGTTCCAGTGGGGTACTACCCGATTGAAAAAATAGAAATGTCCTGAATTACTTTTAGCGGTGTCAACATAGAAACGCATGCAGTGTCCACGTGTTCGTAGATTATTAAAACGGACATCCGATGGTAATCTAAGCTGTACTGTTCCATGAACAACCTTGTAGAATAATGTGAGGTCTGCTATTAGCCTTCTCGACTCGAGCGACAGTAGCTCAAGGACATGAGACGTTCTTTATAGCACGGAGTAACAGGACTGCCGAAGCAACGAACGAACACTCTCTTGGTGTAACGCCTTTGCACTTTTTCGAGGACAGTAATGTCCTTTACCAGATTCGGAGAAAACACCTGTGAGGCATACTCCAAAATTGGTCGCACATACACCACAAAATGTTCTAATGAGATGGGTAGGGTCATTCCATTTGAGGCACTTCAGTAGGTAATTTGAGATACTATAGGCCTTTCTGAAAACTATTTGGCAATGGGCAGATGCTTTCAGGTCTGGACTAATGTAAAATCCCAGGTCACGGATTGAAGTTTTTACGCTTGGGACGCAGACATTATGAAGGGAATACTGAATGTGTCGATTTCGAGGACCAATATACAGGGCAGAACATTTTTCAGCCGCAATACTCAGTTGCCATGTTTCTGTTCACTTTTGAAAATCAGATAGGCTTTTTGGAACAAGAACAAATTGTTGCGCAGAGAGTCTAATTGGTAAACAGTATATAATTTCAGGTCATCTGCAAAGAGCTTACAGTGTGATGACGGGAGATCGAAAATCTCTGGGATGTCGTTCACATAGAAGATGTTTGGGATGTCGTTCATCATCATCATCATCATCATCACGATTTCAATCAAGAGCAATACCTCAAAATAAATGATGTAATCTCTCGAAACGCTATTACCAAATGAAGAACCAGTTCTCACAACTTAAGGATTCAAACCGGAAGATACAAACGAGAGTTGCTCGAAGAGCGGCTGTGTTTGTACTGTGACAGAGGAGAGATAGATGATGAAATTCATTCTTTATTTTTCTGTCCCTTTAATAAATAACACCGTAAACAACTTTATATTAATGTTGAACTGATTATTCCTAAATTACGATATATAGCGTCTCTAGAAAAACTAAACTTACTCCTTAACCATGATTGTATGAAACTTTATAATTATCTTGGAACTTATCTAAAGAAATCGTTTAGTTTACGAAATACGAAAGAATAACCCTTTTCAGCAATATATGACAACATAAAAATAACTACAATGTCCGGGGGCGGGTTGAGCTCCTATCACAGATGCATGCCCGGTGTATCATCTCATCCAATCACTCCTGTTTGCGGTCGTCTCATCCCAGTTTGAAAAATAAGCATTCTTTACGTGACGCCTTAGCGTGTCCTTAAATCAGAGCATGGGGCTTTCGAAATTTTTATTGATTAACAAATGCAGCATAAAACGCTTGATTCTGTAGTCTTCTTTCATCCATGCGCAATACTTGACCAGCTCAATTCGATGTTTCTTAAAATTAATTAGGGTTCAAAAAAAAATTAACAGTCACTTTGTTTAATTTAACGAGGGTTGCCCAGTAAGCCAATGGCTTGTCTCCCTTGGGGTCCTCGGCAATAAAAACCACAAAAGACAAAACGAGATAGATGTGTTAGCTGGCTGGGGAGTCGAACCCGGTACGTTTGACTGGCAGCCACATGTACTAGCCTCTAGACCACACAGACAAAGATTGACTATTGAACTGTTCATATCGGCACAATTCAGATTATTCAGACGGTATGGTAATTAGTAACCCTTCAGTATAAAAATTAGTATATTCAAGTTTATTAGACAGAACCTAACTGGGTTTTACTGTATGTTAGATGTTGCTATTATATTGTAGGTTCATAGCCAGTACTGAAAATGTCACTGCTACATTATTATGGAAAAAATGTTGTGATGAAAGAGAAAAGGTTTTGTTACTGAGACGGTTGGGTACTTGAAACAAGAAAACAAACTCTTGCCTAGGACAATATAAAAGTGTTCTTTATATTGGATACAGGTCATATTTTAACGGCAAATTGTTAATTTATAGAATTACAGTCAAGCTTCAGGCAAAAAATATAATTGTTTCTGCTTTTTTCACATGTTACGCCCACCGAAGGCAAGACGTTCCCTATTTTATGTGCAAACTTCTCATTTCAAATAATATTATTCTTAAAAATTTAGTATGTACGTTCTTGTCCACGCTGTAGGCCACAAATTATTACGCCAAATATGAAGAATGCTATTGTTATTCCACAGACCGAATTTTACTATAAACAAGCTGATTTATGAAACAAGAAAACAATTCTTAGCTAGAAAATATTTCTTGCTTGCATTATGATTTCAATGAATAACTACTGACTTACAGTAGGGTTTCGTCTCCTTTGGAGTTGAACAATATCGACTGTGGCAATTCCCCAAGAATTTGTAGGTAGATTTCGAGTGTTTTGTCACTTTTACGTCGACGTTTTTGCATTTTCCTTCCATAGAAGGATCATTCGGATTGTCTAAAGTATTCTTGAGCTGATAACTCAGCCAGCATTTCGTCTCTGTACATCCCTTATCCGCAGGAGGGACAAACCTGGTCGACCATGCATTAGCTGTTTGAATCTCCAGTATAAACGCAAAGTAGAATATTATGTAACTCATGTTGAAATATGATGCGTTCTCGTAGAATGCATGAGCTTCAGGGATTTTAATGAATTTCTTCGAAAATGAACAGGTTTTTAACGGTTATCACAAAAATGTTGCACCTTGCTTTTGAATAATCAGCTGTCAAGAACAGTCGGAAACGATGTTTGCTTTTCTCATATTCAAGTCAGCCTGCAACTTGCGCGCAGATATCCTGAAGATAATAATATTTCTCCTTCAGTACTGTCCTAATCGTGGAGCGAGACTGAGAAGCATAGTCTGGTACTATACTGTAAGTCTCAGACCCATATAAGCACTTCGGCATTTTAGTTCAAAACAAACATGTATCTTTAAAATGACTGTTCCTTTTTTGAAAATAACGTAACATTATAATGACAATTCAATTTTATAAATACATTTACTGTTAGCCCAGACTACCATTTAGTCCTGGTCTATTGATGTGACCCTTGGTAAGGCGTGGTGGGTTGGACCTTCTGTGACATTTAAGAGTCAGACTGAAATATGAAATATGTACGGTAATCTATTATAGATAACTAAATGAGTCATCTCAGCATTTATCAAATCCAAAAACGTAAGAGTATCATATCCTAGTTAACGGAAACGTTTCCACGACTTACACATGGCTATTTTGTCGTCATGGCAACGTCGTGCGGCGCCTTAAAGACGTATTGCGTTTACTGAGGTCACCAGAAGTTACAGTGGAATCTGCCTAATTCGAATATTCATCTATTTCAAACTACGATCTCGTTCCCTTGATCTCGCGCATTTATCTTCTGTCTATTGTTCATATCCAAACATTGTAATCGAATCGACGCAGTCATTCTTCTTGTTAACATCGCCCCTTATAATGTAAGGCAAACTAACGGCTACTCTGAACAATAAGCAATCAAACAGAAGGATCATCAGGAAGTCCATTTTGATATGCTTGCCTCGGAAGAAAAAATATTCATATTTAGTTACCTTATAAAAGAGTGGTCTTTATTTACTTGACCTGCAGCTGTATCGACAGTCCTAGACATCTGTTGACGCAGTTTTAGGATGCTTTGCTTCCTGGTTTGGGTGTCTTGGGCGTCTTGAAAAGGTCGAATGTAACCTGTATCCCAGAGACGCCAGCTCCTCAATTCCTTGGAAGCGAGGCATGTAATGAGTTTACACGTTATGGAGGGCTTCAGTTCAACCCAAACGGTGGAAAATCTCATAATGAGGCTGATAAGCAGCGTGGTCCAGCCCAAACCTCATCAAGCATTCAAAACCCCACGAGATACCAGAAAGCGGGGAACGAGTCAGACACGTGACGAGGCTGAGAACAGATAAGTTTGAGATGGATAGAGTCAAGAAAGATAGAAGCTCTCGCCGACGACTCATGGATTATTGTCGAAATTTATAATTATCAATTATTGATGCCTAAATATGGAAAAATGAAAGACTGATACAGCAGATCTAAAATGGAACAGGATAAAATAAAATAAATAATCTGCTTTCTGGGAAGACGGGAGTTACACTGTCAACTAATGGGAGCAGAAACACACGAACATAACGATAATAGTTTGTTGTGAATGTTATGGTTTTACTATGTCAAGGGATGAAACTTGGAATCAACTTAATCATTGAGTTACCCTCTTCAAATCGACAGATTTATATGGTACCGCATAATTATTTTATCCATGATTCCTTAATTATTTCCATCATGCATGCTCGCTAATTATCTCAATTATGTAATTGCTGCTCCATAAATTAGATTTCACTGTTATCAAATGATTGATTTAGTTTTTTACTCGTGCTACGATAATTCACACTGGCAAAATCAATTCACTGAATTGTTAGCCTCTTTTCTTCTTATTTTGAATCGATAACATGCACTTTTGTAACAATTCTCGTTTCAATCTCAAAATGTCTAACTATTTTGAAAAAGAGGCCTTGCGAGCATAGTTCTTAACGAGCTTGCACAAAAGAGCTCATGACGAGCCTGCTGTAGCCTTATTAATGGACCAGGACTAAAGAGCCTTATTCGTAGCCCAGGACTAAATCTCAAGTACCTGCATGATATATACAAATTTTAGTAATATTTATTCCAGACTATATGTTTAATCCCGGACTGCGCTCTAGTGCTGGTCCATGAATGAGTCCCCTGACTGAGACGAAACCAATACGACAGATCATGCCTCAGTCGGTGATTTTTCTATTCTATCCATGAATGTATGCCGCTTGTTGTTTATTTGACACAAATATTGACAGATAAATGAAGGGAAGTATGACTTCCACTTAGATATAGCGATTGGGGTCTATTGCAATTTATCATGAAGGTTTCAAACTAAATTGTGACAAGGCTACTCGCGAGAGGAGGAATGATGGAATAACTATATTTAATACAGTCAAACCTGTGTTAGCGACCATCTCTGTAGAGCAGCAACATGTGTATTGATACCACTGTTCATAATCCCAGAATGACACTTCCTATCAAAATTAACCTGAACAGAAAGGCCACCTGTCTATAAAGGTAATTTGCTCAGGTCTAAAAGGTGACCATTGAAGACACTAGTTTTACTGTGGTATCATATTAAAAGATGATGACTCACAGTAAGGTCTTTGTTTGTCCGGCGGTGGACAGTACTTGTTGCGACATTTTCCGGCTGATCGATGTGTAATTTTCGAAGTCTTGTTCGCGAGGACATCTACCATGATGCATTGCCCTTGCTTTGAACTGTCATCAGGATTCTCGGATGGATATTTTAATTTGTAGCTCAGACTACATTTTATTTCTTCACAGCCAAAGAACAACTCGTGGATGAATTTCTTGATGGAGAAGACTTTGCTACCAGAATCAACCTTGCAGGTAAAGTTGGCGATGAAAAAGAGTATCACAAACTCCTTCAAAACCACACGAGGGTCCATTACTCGACTAATCACTCTGCTACCTCTTAAACTTTTGAAGCTGTAAATGAATAGATAACATCCATCGTCGTGAAATAATATCCAATATTATTCTTCGAAATTGCCGTAATAAAGGTACGGTTTTTAATGACTCCTTTTTAATTTGAGCAGCTGTGCCTCTGAACGGATATACACGTGTGATATCCTACAGGAAGATTTCTTCTTTCGTTGTCGATATCTATATTCGGCATTACTGAAATATCCCTGCACTCCATCAGGTGACGACGTTGGCCAAAGATTGTACCGCGTTAACTTTACTGCTGCAAGATACGGTCAATGTTGATTCTTACATTACACGGACTAGTTTTTTCCATCGTTTTGTTTTCACCATTATCATCATTTAATATGGTGCTGTTACATGAACAGCCCGTTTGTCCGTTCTTTGTCAGAAAAAAAGATTTTAAAAAGTTGCGGTTGCTTATAATACACGGCTAAAATAAGTAATTTGTTAATTTGGTAATTTGGTAATATAGTATTTTTTAGCATTTAAATTTATTAGGCAGAACGTGGCTGCGATTTTATTGTATTATAGATTCATTTTTATGATTGTTGAACTGCTTGTGAATTGATTTGAGAAAGGCTAAAATCATTACCGTTAAAATCTTGACAGAGCACGTTAGAAAAGTAATTGTTCGGGCAAAACCCCGTCGACCCAGTATTGTCGGTTGCCAGCAAAGGACGTCATTCAGTGGCTGCATAGTGTTCTCGTGGGCGCGCATGATATGTCCGACAAATCATTATAATCATAGCCTCCTTTCATTCACTAAGGCTTCTGCAGACGGAGTGATGCGGCGCAACTTGATTGTTGATATAACTGTTGACCAGTGAATAATTGTTTGTTTTCATGGAGTGTACTACCAGTCTGGCACTTTCGTGAATCGCATCGGAAACGTAAGTTAACCTGAGGAAAGTCGACAGTATGTTGCAGCAAATCGACAACATGGAGTACATGTATGTCCACATTTGTTAAATATTTTGACGATAATCAAGACCTAACCGTCTGAGCTATATATGATCTGTACAATCTATTAGTCATAACAAAATGTACAACAACAAAAAACAACTGTAGATACATAATCGCATGTTAACATGTAACTAAAAATTGAAATTGTTGCATTTCTACCAAGAATGGATGAAATATACTCATTGAATATGCATATATGCATATCCTCTGCTATAATCTCACCACTCCACATGGACAAAACTAATATCAGAAAACATCACTTTGGTTCAAATTCAATCTACTTTAATAATCAGCAGGCATAAACTAAACAGGACTGCGACATGTCAAATACAAGCGACCCTCCTTCTTGCGCCCGGAAAGGTCACCCCTTTTGCCCCCTTGCTACTTTATAGCAGCACTGCTTCTCTCATATCGCTTCACTGTCCAAGTGGCAAGTGTCCATTGGGTGCGAACCCTGGCCGATTTAGGATCTGTACCCAGGCAACCCAGCCCACCCTGCATCCAGTCAGCCAAGACTTCGGGAACTCTTTTCTATCCTCTACTTCGCACACATGACACATGAGCTAGCCTCGCCCAAGGTATATAGAAAACAAGGTAGAGCCATGAGCGGGCAATTTGAATGGGTGACTGGGGCGAGTGAAAAAGTCA
>OFHS01002299.1:0-21931 GCA_900245855.1 Calvadosia cruxmelitensis
GCGATTGGTTTTATTAAATGGCGGGTTTTATTAACCGCGGTTTTATTAAGCGGCGACCACTGTATCAGTTTTCCATCAGTATGAGTTAATATTATGCTTCCAGTGTAACCATCATTCATTGCTGTTATATGTGTAGTTTAAGCGTTACAGTCAAACCTGTATTAGGGACCATCTCTATAGAGCAGCAACCTGCGTGTAAAGGCCACTCTTCATAACCCCAAAATGACGCATTCTACAGAAATTAACCTGGACAGAAAGGCCATTTACCTCAGGTCCCAGAGGTGACCGTTATGGACAGCTTTAATTGTTTTGGATTAGTTTCCGTGATTTATTACAGTCAAACCTGTATTAGTGGCCACCACTATAGAGCAGCCACCTGCGTGTAAAGGCCACTCTTCATAACCCCAAGATGACACATTCTACAGAAATTAACTTGGACAGAAAGGCCATTTACCTCAGATCCCAGAGGTGACCATTATGGACAGCTTTAATTGTTTCGGATTAGTTTCCATGATTTATTACAGTCAAACCTGTATTAGCGGCAACCACGCTAGAGCAGCCACCTGTGTATAAAGGCCACTCTCCATAACCCCCAAATGAAACCTTCTATAGAATTCAACCTGTCCAGAAAGATCACCTGGCTATAAAGGTCATTTTCCTCAGGTCCCACAGATGACCGTTATAGACAGGTTTCACTGTAATATGTGGATGTTCTACTAGTCGACTTTTAGTGTTGGGCGCTCTGCTTGCAATGTCTCAATAAAATGAAGAACATTACAATATAACTTTGCAATCTCTGTTTTATCAATATATCTTCCGATCTTATCAATGTTAGTAAAATATCGGAGTAGGGTCCCGCAGGATATTGTTTTAGGTGGAGCTCACTGTATCACCAGATACGGTCTTGTAACGGGACCTGTATATATTGCTGCTATATTTAATTATTACATTTTCCTGCTGCACTACTATTCAATCCCTTTGCTGATTGCTGCTGTTTTGCTGATATTTAATCCTCCATTGCTCGTACCTGATTACTTGTAATCCCTTGCCTTTTTTTATCAGCCTGTGTTTGCTATGTTTTAAAGCGGGTTGCTTACTACACCATTGTTTGGTTGTTGTCTCCGCGTGTATGTTACAATATCTCGTACCGACAAGTAAAAAGTTGAAGAAAACGACAATTTTACAGCCATATTTTGTCATGCATTAAAACAAACTAGTCTCCTGCACGATGTGTCTAATTCTGTACAATCTGTATGGAACTGATTCCGTAAAACAATACCTTGCAAAATGAAAGTAAAATCGTCACTGGATATTGCTACAACATGTAGTTCTAAAATGATAACTTATTAAGATGTGTTATTTTGTAAAATTGTACACGATGCCATTCCAGAATAGATCACATGCCTCTACAAAGCTTTGTAGATAATGTTTCCCACTACAGGACTAGCCTCGTTAATAGCTTTCCATCCTCCAGCGTGATTGAGATATTAACTTTTGAAAAGTATTCCAGCTTTTGACATGTGTTGCCTTGTTTCCATACCAGTGTGGTTGTGCGTTGTGATTCGTTCTTGCTGTCGCCATTGTGGATCCATTGTGATAGGACATCCTGCATTTTGTCCTCGTGGATGCGAAACATCTTACGGCTGACAAAAAGCAAGACATCCACTGATTTATTGAGCATTCCAACAACTACGCCTTCACCTTCGTATGATCCTGTCATCCTGATGAACTGCTTGAAGTAAAGCTCAGAGCTGCTATCTTGTACTCTCCTTGCAGACAGCCGCATCCCATTGCAGTGTTCAGTCGTGAACCTGTTTGCCATCTGTGTTGCCAAAGGCGTGGTGCCGGTCAGCACTGCTGTCAACAAACGATGCACCATGATATCGGGATATCTCCGAATGGGTGATGTGAAGTGTGTGTAAATTGGGATAGAAAGAGCGTAGTGCTGATGAAAGACAGGATCGTCGTCCGCAGACGAGCAGAAGTATTGTGCAAGCTCCATCGCTTTTGAACAGTAATGGGTCACAGTTGCAGCAACGACACTGCCATCCAATGCAGTCTTTGATGCTAGAAGATTGTCAATGCTATGTTGTATTGACTTGGAATCGATACAATCCAACTGGATGCCTCGATGTGCACATATTTCTACCGCTTTCACAAGTGCCCTGATTTTTGGAAAAGGATGGCGACGCAACACTGCCAAGTTTGGGAAATGGAGGTGGATCTTTTCTGCAACACTAATGTTTGCCAGCAGCATAAATTCCTCAATTAAAGAATTGCTGGGCAGACTGTTGTACGGAAAGCACTCAACAGGATTGTTCTCTGCGTCAAGTTTGAAGACCAGCTTTGGCTGATGCAGCTTCAGCGCACCATTGTCAAAGCGCCGAGCCCTAAGTACCTTTGCCATCGACCACAGGCGTTGGACAACCTTTGCAATATCGTCCATGCTAAACTCCCCGTGCACAGCTGGAAGAGGGTCTTCTAATGCAACTCCGTCAATGAAGGACTGTGCATGACCATAAGCTAATTTGGCGCATGACTGGATGATGGATCGATGAAATGATGTTTCCACGATGTTCATGTTTGCGTCTATCTTCCACAAGACAGAATATGCCAGGCGGTCCTCCCCAGGGTTAAGACTGCACAGGTTCTCACAGAGGACACGTGGTAGCATAGGAATGACCCTATTGACCAGATAGACAGATGTTGCTCGTTCTTTTGCTGCTTCATCAAGGGCAGTTTCTTCATCCACAAAGTAACTCACATCCGCAATGTGCACACCAACTGTCCATGTTCCATCGTCATTTTGAGAACAGGATAATGCATCATCAAGATCTCGAGCAGTTGCAGGATCAATTGTAAAAACACAATGCTTCCGAAAGTCAACTCTTGAATCGAATTCTGATTTTGGGATGCTCCACGGAAACACTGTAGGAAGACAATCGGCAACTTCTGCTGGAAACTCTTCATCAATGATATTGTTCTCTTTCAGCATAATGGTGGTTTCCGTTTCAATGTCACCCGCTTTTCCAAGGCATTGCACGACGGAACCATGAGGAAGGGTGCTGTTAGACGGCCAGTGGTCAATGGTTGCCAGAAATAAGACCTTGTCGATATCTGATTGGTTTAACTTTGCAAATGGCATAAGTATTTCATTCCATTCTACAATCATGAACGGATGGCATCGATTTCGTGGCATAAATTGGCATTTCTTGTTGGTCTTGCTGGGTAGTTTAATATGCCCAGAGCAATACTTTGCATGATTTGATTCCATCACCTTGACAACACGGCCTTGCCATTGATGAGTAATAACACCAGTTTGCTCGTCCGTAGCAACAGGCTTCCACAGATCTTCAGGCAGAAGCTGCACGGCCACAGCATCATCGTGAAATGCTTTATTGCGATGGTCTAAGCCATGAATCAGTATGTCATAATCGCTTCCTTCAACTGTGATGTACGCGTCTTTGTGTTGTTTGGAATTCACACGAAGCTTGCCAATGTAAACAGTGCGATCAGCGACTCCATCTTGAACCTGGTCCTTACTCCAGTAGTCAGACACACCTGCAAATAGGAATAGCTGCAGCATGAACGTCTGTGTGGTGTAGCTAACGTACCGTCACAGCAAACATCCGATCCAATCAATTTATTCACCTTGCTCCAATACAAAGATTGAGCAGCAAATTCCTACACAGAGGATCAAGCACCAAATTCAGTACATTCGTGCATCTGTGAGTTCTGTAGAACTGGGTGCCGTGTATGTCTGTGGTGTCATTTGAGGTATCAAATGTTGTGGCGTCACATTGTCATATGCGCTACGTTTTGTATTGTCTGGTGTCAACATGTGTCAGCGGTAGTATGCATAGGTCATGCGTTGTAGATATGTATTGCACATGCTCTGTATAGTAAAATCATTGTGCTCAAAGTTCTTGGCGAGGAGCTACTCAAAGTGTTGTTGTCTCTGTCTCCCTCGCACAGTTGAACCATATTATTACAACACTGAATATATTCAAGCAAGCTGCAAGAGACAAACTTTTTCATGAAAGTTCAAATCCTACAAGTTACCTGACCAATTGGAAGAGCCCAATTTCCGATGCTCATTCAAAACAACTTTAATGGTGGTTTCACCCAATGAAATGAATATCTGATTCAATGAACATTATAAGTACAGGGGAAGATCAGGTGATTGCGTACAGTGGCCGGCAGTGGCTAAGAAGTTCAAAGTAGAAATGATGACGAATTGACGATACTCACTTGCTTTGTTCTTTGGCATGATGTCTGCTCAACTTGAATGAGAGGCCGATAGAGTGAGGTTCCTGGAAATCAAACATCATCCCGTCGATTCAATACATTTATAGGTTGCCATTTTGTCAACATATGCACTGCAGTGAAACCTGCCTATAATGATCACCTTCGGGACCTGAGGGAATTTCTACAGAACATGTCATTTGGGTATGAAGAGTGGCTTTTATACACAGGTGGCTGCTCTATACAGGTTACGTTAATACACGTCTGACTGTACTATATATCAGCAGTGTGCAATATGCTTAGCCCCAGACCCCACTTTTGATGCACAGGAAAAAGTAGATGGTGCAGCTGGGTCTGATTCATCCACTATTCGATGAATCAATTGTTTTTGGTAATCGATTATCCTGTTCAGCCATCCTTTCATGGATGTCACAAAAGTTGTGCTTCTATTGAGGCGTTTCAAAGAACTGAATACCATTAGTCAGTTTAGAATAGCTGGCTTGCTCATTAAAGAGCAAACAAAAGTGCATATAAAAACAGAGAAGTCACCAAACCAGAAGATACTTACCATGACTTTACAAAGGTGAACTACCCCAATAGGACAAGGAACAAAGGCATCTGTAGGCCTATGGTCCTATGCATCAAGTATTGATCAATTGTTTGGGTCGATTAACCAATAGTTTAAAATCCACAATTGGTCCAGCACTAATAGATTGTCAGCATAATGTAATTCAGAGACGACAAGTTGAAAAAACACATCAACTTGACAAATTTGCATCCCCATGATCTCTAGGTTAGCACACAACACATTGCAGACCAAAACGTCACCGAGTACGACAGAATTCGCAAGCACTAAAGCACAAGCATTGCTAAGTCATGTGCGAGTTGTAAGTAGCTAGCGCTGCAAGTACTAACTGCAACACTCTTGCATTATGTTCACTGACGAACAACAGTGTTTACATTGTTTATCCGAAACAATCGCCCACAAAGCGACTAATCAGTGTCGAGCTTTAATACTTGAATGAATGAATAAATGTCAATTTATTTAACGAGGTTAGCCCAATAAGCCAATGGCTTGTCTCCCTTGGGGCCCTCGACAATTAAAACCACAGATGACAACGAATATATGTGTTGGCTGGCCCGGGAGTCGAACCCGGTACGCCTGACTGGCAGCCACACGTACTAGCCTCTAGACCACACCGACACAAGTACCGACACCAATACTTACATGTGTTGTAGCTTACAATTGTCCTTCTGGACTAACTGGCAGAGGGCAGCTTTTTGTTATCATTTGTAACAAACACAACAATTGTTTGCTTTGGGAATAAATCATTGTGACTGCCCAGCATGAAAAGTAGGGCCCGCACGGGGAACGAGGGTGACTGCCAAAATTTGTGGATTTCATTTCATGTAAAATGAGTTCTATTTTACACTTATAATGTGATAAATAAGTCAGATAGCGTTTGCAACGAATCCTGTTTGAAATTGGATATGTCGTTGTCAAGAAGGACCTTATAGACAGCGCGAGTCAGAAAATACTCAAAAATGCTACTGTTTCGGCTGTAATATGATTCACCATCTATATGAGCGTAAACTATGATCTTATGTCCCTTAGAATATTAATTACCTTGGTGCTGCAAATCACCAGTTTATAGCTGCTGTCATAATTTCTAAGTGCCAAAACAAGTCGTGGCAGTTGACTTTGCCGCTAAATCGCTGTACGGCAAACCGTTGCCTGTCCTGCAACTGCAAGTGCCGACACTGTGACTTTCACTTCCTACGCTGAAGTTAATTCCTGCAATATAATTTCTAACAGTTGACACTCTGGGTATTAATTTCTGGGTAATAGCTCACGGCAACTCCAAGCAGTCAGCTGCCTAGCCAACGTGACAGTCAAAGATCCACAGATCGAAACTCGCGCAGGTTAATAAATAAATCAAACATGAAACGCTTCAAGATCTCCATGGATTTAGCAGAGGACGAAGGACCATGAAAACATCATGTAGCCTACCAGACAACAACGAGAAGGCTGAAAGCACAGATTTTCACAAAACTAACAACATATAAATCTAGACGACAGACAACAGACTCACAGTTTCTTGAGGTAATGAATCAGTGAATTAGGCAGTTGAAAAATGACAGAATCTATATATTATTGAGTTCTACAAACCTGGTAAACTGCAGGGATGCATCTACCGACGAAAGACGTTTCCCATACCAGATCAACAGTCATAAAAATGCCAAAAACGAACGACTTTGCTGCTCAAAGGAAAAGCATCCTTTTGTTGGTTTTGTCTTTGAAATCTGGTTCATTTCATAAACAGTGACGAAGGAGGCTGCGGTCAAGTGTAGAAGCGAGGCCAAAGTATTGCATCATAGAAGTGTAATTGGAAAATTGCAATTGAATATTACAAGAATAAAATAAATACTCGTAAATTTAAACATAGCAGTAATTTCGAAAGAGGGGTTAAATCCATGCTCTCGCTTTCGCTTTTTAGATTCTAAATTTCATCCTATTGCTGGACAATCGTAGTCGTACAATTGTCATATTCAAGTTTACGATTCCCAAAAAATATTATTTATTTACAGCATAATAATTATTCATAGATTCAATTCAATAGACAATTATCGATAGATACAATTTTCTCCAATAATGAAATAAACAGATTGTCAGTTCAAGCAAGCACAAACTGACAAAAACGCAGCTAGGAATGGAAACCTGTGTAGTGTAGGTTGAGAATTAAAAAAAGAACTAATTTTATGAATACAATGGCAATAGTGGAGACATTATAAATTATTATTAATCTCAGATCATCTGAGTGCTAATGTATTTAGATTAATTTTGAAAGGAAAAGGATTAAAATAATACGTTAAATATTGACAGGGGATACCGTATGATTATTCATCATCATCATCATCATTTATTAAGTTTATCCAATCAGATACAAGTTCTGTTTTTCATGGAGCTGAGTTCACAGACTAATACATCATAATAAAATATTTTGTTGCTTTTTTACCTAAAATGTTCTTTGATAGTTGGAGTTGAATCTGGCCCCACTAGCAATCGACTTCATTTGCGATGGCAGACCGTTCCATAGACGGGTCCCAGGAGCCTGAAAGGAGTGACGATGGCTAGATTTGATGTAGCAGTTATTGTTAGTGGAAGATCGTGTTTTTGAAGAGAATGGAGGTTGGAAAAGGTCTCTGATCAGAGGAGGTGCATCACGATGTTGAATTTTCTGCATCAAGGAGAGCTGATGATACTGGATCCTGGCTTCGACGTTCATCCACCAAGGTTGTTGAGCATTCTTTACCTGGCGCACTGACACCTGCACATATATCATTAAATAAGTAATATCAAAGTAAAACATTTCATATTATCCTATTTGAATACGTTTACAATAATTCCTAAAATCGACAAATAAAATTCTTGAACAGTGAATAGAATTAAATCACAATTATTCAATTAATACTATTCAGATAAATGTAGATGGATTACAAACATCATGTGCTGATGGTTTCCCATGCTTTCTTCGATGATGGCCAACTTCTCTTCTCGTAAAGTGCAGCTTGATCTCAGCTCAAGCCAATGGACATGTTTTGGTCATGCAATGCATTCCAGGATGCCAAGCTACATATATTCCATCATGTTATTCAACCTATATTGCTATACGGGTTCTGAGGTGCTAATTTTTTTTGGTTTTGGAACGGTACTGTTCATCTGAACAGCCCGTTCCTTTTCTTTGCTACACATGCATCAACAGACTTTTCTCACAAATTACGGGTAGTTACATCAGACAAGGAAACCTAGTACACATATAATCAGAAGTTAGCAAGTCATTGTACGAAAATAGATTATCTTGGCCACGGCGATATAACTCAGTTGGCTTCCAGTCCAGAATGTCATGGAGGGGCTGGGGAAAGCGTTCCTTGCTTCGAATATAATGCATGTTTACAGGAAATATACTTAAAATTGACAAAGTAAAGGAAACAATTTATACAAAATAATAGTGCATACAAATTTAAGTGACACAACAATAACAATGGACGGCTTTCAAATGATGCCAACGGGGACCAATAATGATGAACAGCGGACGATGAATAGGATGCGACGTGCAGACAACATAGCGACGAATGAATATTACTGACCAAGAGTGATCACATACAGCTAAATTGAGATGTATCACCCATTCGCATCAGCTTTTGCGAAAGAAAAGCGCTTTCATTTACTTAGCCTTGTTTCGTCGTGGATTTTCCAGGAAAATGACAGGTTCTGATATTTTAGCTATATAATTACTTTAACGATTGCAATAGTTCTATGTTTTGAATAATCGTTATTTTTTATCGATTAGGTGGTGCAGTCGTCCATCTCAGGTATTAACTAAATTATGCACAATTGTACCATTGCTCCTGTCTATTCTGATTTTGGTTAAAAACTATTAAATAATTAAAACTACGTTGTGACTTCCATTCATTTTGCATTACATGACAAAGTAAGGCATCTCCAATTAGCAATTACGTATTTTGAGCACTACTATTTCCATTTGATATCGGACACTAAATCATCACCGCAAATCATCACCGCAAACAGTTTTTTTCCAAAATATGTCAAGATTTCTAGAATTGACGCGTTAATAGTCATTTGCTTTTCTCCTTCGTCACAATTTTAGAATGGTTTTGTATACTGCCTTACAGGAAACGCGGTGAAATAGATGTTGCTTGCTTGATTACAGTGCCAACATAGTGAAGAAATGCAAATTATATCGTTGTAACACTGTCCAAAGGACTCCCTGTCTGATTTCTTGTGAAAAGCTCTATTCTCGTTTGCAATTGACGGTTTATAGCGAAATGATTTCTTACAGCATAAGCATCGCATAAAGACTGTTGAAAAGCCTTGCTGATGCAAATATCTCCCATACAGATGATAAATCACTTCGAAATATTTGCCAGCGATAGGCGAGCGAGGAACGTGCTAGTTGAATGCATACCCTCTTTCGCTAGAGCGAAAACACTGTGGCGGATTTGCAAGTGGACAGCTTCGAGGGATTTCAACAACTGTTCCTAGTCGGAATTTAATTTAGCCCTCAAGTGTTTTCTTTCTCTAACGAATTGCATGACCTTCAGTGTTTTGGATTGTCAATACTGTAACAGAATTCCTCTAATCGAAGCATTTTGAGATGGATTTGTCCTGTGTCAACACATCAGTCATCCCAAAAGAATCCTTTGTGTGTGGTTCTCAACGGCAGACATTCTATTTGAAGTTAGAATCTGAGTTTCATGCCGCTCACTTAAATCTGCAATGTGTCTCACTCAATACCTGAATACCTAGAGCATTCCATATGCATGACCGCCTACGAATGCCATGATGCAGTTCATCATTCATTTACAAATTCGGTTTGTAACGATTACTTTTATACATAAAGATCGTTTGCCTGTAGTAAAAAATGTCATCAAAAAGGAAAAGTTCTTCGCTTGCTTTTCCTCTTGTGTAAAATGGAGGAAGCGGTCCAAGGTATTCTATCATTTAATCTTTCTGAGTCCGTCAGTTCCAAGCAGAAGGATCAGCATCACCGTAACAGATGATGTGTAGCTAATCGCTGATTGCATGTTGATCCCTCCACAATTAAATCTTTTCAAGTCTTCGACAGACAAATCGGGGATATTTTCGTTGCCCCGGTTCTTCTGACCTCAAACGAGCGAAAGGGCGATTGTAAGTTATACCCTCAGAGTCAATAATAGCAAAGAATGTGTTTCGCTTCCACTCGATGCAGTGCTTCCTTGTATGCAGGAAGGAAAGACGGACAATCATGTCGCTGTTTGTCGACACCATATCAAATGAAAGATCATACGAAACTAATTAAACGTAAGTTACCGTTCTATACTCCACATTTATATGATATACAACGCTAATTACTGCACCTAATGAAATTTACATTTGATGGTTATCACAAGACGCTTTGTCTCTTAGCTCATAACAACAGGGAAATATGAACTGAGCTGTTCGTGTAGCACCTTCCGAATGCATCATGTTTCGGAAACGTGCAGGCATGAATATCACCTTTGTATTGTACTTAGCAATGCCGGTCCCTATAGACGACATGCTCTGTTGCACTTATCAAGGATGATAACTAAAAAAAGATCCACAGAAGTAGAGTTTGATGTTGCAGTGCGACAGATGTGTAAATATATCGTAATTCAAGAGCAAATTTTATGGTGTGTTTTCAAGCAGACGCTGTCGTACACCTACCTCGTGTTTTCATACGTCAAGAAATATGCTGCACCGCTATAAAGTCTATGAATACTTGCGCACTGTACAACACGCAGGGTATTAACCTAATTCTAAGCCACATCCATGATCCGTATTCCTCTGAAGTTTTATTGCAGAAAGATTACCCTAAAAGAATTCCTGTCAAAGCTTACTTTTGCCAAGACACACCTCGCATCAATAGTCGCAGGTCAAAGTTGATTTATTCCAAGCGTTGAATTAGCTTTTCTACATTTCACTCAAATGCTTTATTTGAGTGACAACATGATGTCATTAAGGTCACGTGAAATGCACATCAAAAAAACAAACAGACAAATAGGATGCCATTGCATATCGGCATCGCTTGAAACCTATATTGTTCAAAATGACATTGTATAAATGTGTAAAAAGAGAGTTGTCCATTAAACCAAATGCTTGTCTTCCTCGGGGTCATCGACAACTAAAACCACAGGAGACACAGCGAATAATATGTGTCGGCTGGGTCGGGAGTTGAACTGACTGCATGGCAACCACACATACTTTCCGATGATACTGTTGGCACTGACGAATAGCATTTATTCCAAATTACGTCATCGTGTCAATTTCTACTGACAAAATCCTTTGCCCTCCAGAGCTCGAATTTGCTCCTCGGTTTAAAGTTACATTTCACTAGAAGATGAGCAGGGCAATGGACCACCGTTAAGCGCAATCCCAATGCATTTTAACGCAAGTGACTATGATACATTCACGTGTTTTGAGCTGAAATCGACAGTTTTGACAGTCAAGAACAATCTTTGAAATAGACCATCATAGATAAGAGTACAATCCTGGGCGCTAAAAGCAAACCAATTTTGTGGTGTCATCACATGGGCCAGAGGGCAACTAAAGCATGAACTCCAAAACGCCATTGAGACTCCATTATTGGGCAATTAAGATTTAAGGGCAAAGGCGTCTTGTTATTCCATAGAAATTAACATGATGACGTAATTTGGAATAAGTGATATGGGGCAAAGCAATGGTCCTTTTCGCCCCAAACGTCGAGCGACATGTGCATTTCCTTTCAAGTTTAACTTGCGAATAAGTGAGTTGACCTCTGCCAAAGATGTGAAGAGGCCAGGAAAATGCTTTGTTTTCAACGCAATCAAGCATACTCCTATCAATTATTGTCAATTTCAAGGATTGTTCTTGGCTTTCAAAATTGTCCATTTCAACTCAAGCTCACGTGCCAGAAAGCACTAGCATCCCGAAAACACTGTGACTGCGCGTCGTCAATTAACTCTATTTCTGCTATTATTCCAAAGGGCTTAATTAGCTCTGTTTTGTTTTTCAGATTTTCATTAAACGCTAATAATCAACGATGAGGATTAACAACAGAGTTTCTTCGATTTCAATTAACAAAGACAGAGAAACACCGTCAGTAAGTTAATTCTCAGTAGATTGATACGTTATATTACAACATATACTATTATACAAACTTCACCCTTTTGAGGGCTTGTTTTTACTTTTGTTATTGATTTAGATACTTCTGTATTTCTTCGAAATTTGTAATTTGCAATTCTAATATTTCGTATAAATCCACATGTTTGTTTTAGATTGTATTGTATCTATGAACTATTTAAAAATAAATTGACTATTTGAATATGGTCACATTGGTTGAAATTGATTCTACTTCCTGGTTAAATGTTTCGTGATTTTTCTGAAGTAAAACACGTTTGTGCGTGGAATTGATATGAATTATGTTATAAATCATCTATATTCTTATATTTTAAAGCATTCCGGTTTCTTTACTGCGATACCATTTTATTCCATATAAGTAGAGACATAATTATATTCTCATCTAAAGATTACAGAATCCTAGTGTAAGGTATACCACATACGAAGTAGATTTCAATGACGTCATTTACTATTCTACCCATCACGGATATGGAATTCCCCTCTATAGAATAGGCAACGGCATGCTTTCAATCCGAGATGTCACCTCTTCGACAAATAATCTGGTAAAGTGCCTGTACAGGTGACAAAGGTCATGATTTCCACAGCAATGTATTTGGTACACTTTACGACGTAACATAATCCATACTCTTTTCTATCAGCCTAAGTTTCGTTTGGCAACCAAATTTGATTGTTTTGCACGATAACTATCGAACTTCTAGAAGTCTATCCATGGTATTGATTAGTTTTATTCATTTTTACACTTATTTTAACTTACAGTTAGATGACAGTGTTCATTAGACATCTTGTTCATTGTTCATTGGATATTTTTGAATCTCTGTTTTCAATAATCTTTGTGGAGAATTGAACGCAAAACTCCGTTTCTGCAGATTCGTGTTCATTTTTTGACATTTTGTATTCTGCCGTTTGTTGCTTTCTGGTTGGATAGTGATGCTGTCTTGGATGGAATAATATCACAAATCTTCGCCGAGATGACCTTTCCTGGCTTGTTGTTAGCTTATTTTATGCTCTTTCCCATTTCCGTAAAGGTTCCATTTTGACCTCGCGTGTCGAAATTTGTCAAGAAGAAATTTCTGAACATTTCTAGTTGTACCCGGCCAATTATTGATCTGCCTCTAAATGATAAAACTGAACATTGCAATTTAATTAGCGTTGGCATGAAATCCGAAATCTGTCGATGAAGCTACACTTGGGTGACTACATTTTAACAGAAAAGATTACCGCACAGCTGTGCCAAATTCCACGAAATCTTTGTTGCATAGAGTTTAACCTATGAATCCAGCGATGTGCCAAAGTTAATATAATCTTTCTATCATAACCACTGTCAATATCACCTTTCTTCATTCACAAGACCCAGACATTGCCTTCATATTGACATCTACAATAACACTGCCTTGCATTTGTTTCTTATGCGCTGGATAGCGTTATTCGATAACTCAATTGGAAATGTATCAGATTCGTGTTTGTAACGAAGAACGTGGTCTCAAGTCAAACAACTGACCACAAAGAATATGGCTCTGTAATCTATACTTGTATTTAGCTAAGCTCAACATCATTCTACAGTCTTGCCCTCGGTCTCGGCGTTACCTCTATCTTAATTCAACGAATGCCTCAGTGTTTCCTAGACACCTCTTCTAAATGCTCACTTGCTGACGATGTGATATGATCTAAATTGGGCTCTCATTGACGGATTACGTTGACGCATGTTCAAACAACGTGGATAGACCGTGAAAGCTGTCTATAATGGTCACATTTGGGACCTGAGGGAAGCGACCTTTATAAACACATGGCCTTTATGTCCAGTTTGATAGCTATAGAATGTGTCATTTTGGGGTCATGAAGCATGGTCTTTATACACAGGTGGTTGCTCTATAGAGGTGGCTACTAAAATAGATTTCACTGTAGTAGCGTCCAACCTTTTGGTATGTTTTGTTACTAATTTAACTCGGTTTTTTCCAGTTGCAATTATGTGGTGATTTTATTCGCAGTCTATAGAGTTGAAAGTAGCGTCTGCAGAGGGAGAAATCGAAGACCGCAGCAAGAAAACAAGCGACGATGAAAACAGGAAACGACGGAGAAGATGTCTCTTGATTTGTTTACTTCTCGGCATATTGACGCTCGCTGCAGTTGCCACTTTGGTCACAATGGGTAAGACAAGGAAATATCATGGCACACTTTTAGTCTTGGGATAAGGTTTACTTCCTTGAATAGCTGTACTGTATGCAACATTAATTGAAGTAATAGGTGTGTCCTGTAGTTTGTGGCTTTTATATCCCGGTCTGTATCGTGGAGGGAACATTGGCGTTTTCTGCCAATTTTGTAACGACACAAAGTAAAATAAGAGGATATATATGTTACATGCGATTGCGTTTCTCCCTTGGAGCCTGAAACAGAATAAACAACCCAATCTGTCATGTGCAGTCCCAATGCGTTCGGTATATGTGTGAGTTGACCGAAGCCACAGGTGAGACGCTAGGAAATTACTTTCTTTGAAACGCAATTAGCCATCCCTTGTCAATGATTTTCGAGGATTTTTCTTAGCTGTGAAAAGTGTCAATTTCAAATCAAAATCACGCGCCTGAAAACATTATTTGCCCAAAATGCACTATGGGCTGTGCCTCGTCAATTGGCCAAACGCAGCTGCAATGCACCTTGGGATTCAGTGTGTTTCTTAGGGGCGTGGTCTTTCAGTGGAAATGGACGACTTTGACAGCTAAGACCAATGTAGACTGACTGAATCTGCTGCACTAGTGTACTTTGCTCTCGTTAGCCCGGTCATGGATGGCTCTAGTACTGTGTGATCTGAGTCCTTTGAAACATGTGACCTCATTGGACTGATGAAGAATTAGTTAAGGCAATTATCTCAGATTATGTTTTTATGTTTCTTTCACTAGTTATGCATAAAGAAGGAAATGACCGCGGCAATAAAAACGAGGTAAGCATTCATCATCATCATCATCATCATCACGTATCTTTATTGAAAAAATAGCATTCAAAGAATACACATGTAGAAGGCATGCTTGACACTTACACTACACAGTGGATTATAATAAGTTAATTACAATATAGCCTCGATCACTCTAGTTCTAAATACTGCTAGAGTATGTGATGCGACAACTTCATATGGGAGAGAGTTCCACAGACGGATTATACAATCAAACAAATAGTAACGACGGGCATTGATATTCGAAGTGTTCACTTCATAGCGGAAACAATGACCACGAGGCCGGGTGTTGTGGGGCTTGACGTCCTCTGGTAGTTTGATATCCACTCGTCCATGGACGGTCTTATAGAATAGACCTAGATCTGCGCAGATTCGTCTACTTTCCAGGGACTGAATGTTCCGGTGCCTCATCCTTTGTTCGTACGATGATTGGGCTTCGCTTTCGTCAAAGCAGCGCAGAAACACTTTTCAGTAAGCCGTCGTTGTACCTGTTCTATTAGTACTAAGTCTATCTGAAGTTGAGATGAAAAGACCTGAGATGCATACTCTAGGACTGGTCGAACGTAGACCTCGAAGGCTTACATCATCATCATCATCATCATCATCATCATCATCATCATCATCATCTTCCAAGTGAATTATCCAGAAGATGAAATAATAATTAGGCTAGTAAAAAGTTATGTATAAATTAGAAGGAAGCCAAAATTCGACTGTTACAAACTGCATTACATGGCATCAAAGTAAAGTTGCAAAATATATTTCCTTTCTATTTTCTCATCGCATTGTGCATTGGCCTGATATCCAAGTAAGTCTTCCAAAACGAAAATGGAAGACAAACTTAAAGGTATTATCGGCCGTTGTAATATCATACCTACTGTTGTTATTCTAGACTATCGTCGTACCTACGCCGTCTTCATCAGCTACGCCCTCTCCGACTAGCCCTCGAGGTATTGCCATCATATTTAATTCATAATAAACATGTTATTATATTGCTCATTTACTTCATATCTGCTACAAGTTATGCCATTGCCAAAGTCACACAGATGCTATTTGCAGCAGCAAAAAGGAAATGGTTCGCGAACTTCAATAGTAAATTTCATGCTAAATACAGTTCCTTATTGATATTTAATCGTTTCATGGAGACTTAGAAACAAATTTTCAAAACAATATTTCGAAGATATGGCAGTTGGTTGTCTGAGATTGATTGGCAAAAAACGAGGAGAAAAGTCAATAAAATATGGGCTGTAGAAATGCCTGAAGAAATCAAGCGAAAACAAGCTGAAATGTTTCCAAAACCAATCAATGGCTATAGCTTAGGTCCACTTCTATTGCTGCTTAATGGTTGACTCAAAATATTATTTAGGTCATTTGAGAGAACAACATCAACATCAACTGATTTATGTATAACTTTTTATGGTTTGATGAGTATTCAATTATACTTGCATTAGATTTGGTGATATATTCTTTGAAATGAATATACCTTTGCTTTTAAAAAAACTGTTTATTTATCTGATAATGGCAGACTGCAATCCATCTTCAAACTTCATCTCCAGATTCAAATTAATTCAAGTACTAATGGATTAATCTGTTCTAATGATATCATCAACCAGTCCTTCTATAGATCCGTTAAGGCGTGTATTGGTCTTGCATACTCTTTCCCTTCGAAAGAATGTTTCAGAAAGATGGGCATCGAAGCAGACACTCCCCGACGGAAAAGTCTATCTTCAGCCGTCGAGCTTAGCTGGAGAATAAAGAATGGACGAGCACCATCATACATCAATGCGCTCTTCGCGACTGTCCGTGGTACGCGACATCACACGGGAAGATGGATCATTACGGCCTCCATGCATCTTTTAAAACAATCAATTCTATTACAACTGTCTCTACTTTTAAAAGTTTCAATTTTTAATCGTTAAATATATCGCACTCTAGTTTGTTTCATCTCGTATTCCTGTAAAACATACCACCATTGGTAACTGTTATTGACACAGGTGGAAACAAGAACAAATAAAATGATGATCATCATCATTACCTTCATCACCATCTTTTATCCAGGTATCCAACCAGATACAAGTTCTGTTTTTCATGGAACTGAGATCACAAACTAATACATCATCATAATTTTGGTTGCTTTTTTCTACTTTTTATCTGTCGATTTGTCTTCAGATATTTGCAAAACTTTCAACTTGACTGTGAGCGATGGTGTTTTCCACTGCAATGGAAGTAAAACTGACGATCAATGTGCGCTGAGTTGTGAAGGCGCATTTGGAAGGATTCCTGCCGACAGCGGTGTTTACACGTGCCATCCAGGTGGAGTCTGGGTTGGAAGAGTAGCGGAATGCAAGATTGCTATATGTGAAGACCCAAACTTGTCGCTAGTGAGTTACAGTACTTACTTCTTTAGGTGGCATCAAGCTGGAGGATGTGGTAATTTCATTTTAAAATGCTAGAAAACAACTTAACCTTGATAAATTACAAAATTCAAATAAATTATACAGCTGAATTAAACAGACTGATTCTTAGTATTATCAAAATTAATTGTTACAATATTTGCATTTAGATTACTTAGCTATATTACTCATTTAAATTACAGTTAGATACTTAGTTCAGGCTTAGATTCAATTCATAAGAGTAGATCCTTTCCCTCCGTTAAGATTGACATCTGTTCCTGACCAATTTTGACCACGCAGAAACCAGGTCTGGACTCTATAGTGAGCACTCGAATAATATCCCTACACTACACAAGAGAGTAGCTTTAGAATACTATTATATTAATAATTAATAACATTATTGTGCAAAATGATATTATATTATGTTGCACTGGGATGCGAGTTACTTGCGTTGCTGGGAAAATTATTAATCTAATAGTTGCTCGAACTATATGAAGTCGGTAATTTATAGCTTTGAAGTTTGGTTAGCGTCCAGAGAGTGAGTAATATCATATAACAAATTAACAAGTCAGATATGGAAGAAGGTAATTTTTCTAGTGCTGTAATTGCTTATCTTATAAATCTAATCGAATAGCGGTTAACTTTAGACTCGACATTATTTTATGGGCGCAACATTGATATTTGACGTCACTTGTGAGATAACTCTGTGAAGGAAGAGTAAATGAAGGAGCAGAAGCGAATGTAAGGTGAAAGCAATGTTCAAAGTAAAGTTGCTTGATGGATCCCTGCGTACTCATCACTATTTGCTAGTGGATGAAAAACGACGTAATAGATTGTGCATAAGCAAAATGGTGAAGGTAATAGGCAGCTAATAAATTGTTGCATTGGTTTGGTTATTCCCAAACGACATTTTAACATTGCTTTCTTGCCATTTTTCATTCTTTTCCTTCCTTCTTTTCCTTTTTTCCCTTTCTTTTCTTTTCTTTTCTTTTCTTTTCATGTCTTTTCCTATTTATTTTCTATCTTTTACTCAATTTCAGAAACTAAGTGGCAAGATACAGTTCATTTGTAATGATGGCTTTCGCTATTCCAATCGATGCATTGCATCATGCTTGGACACGTCGATGGCATTCATCAATCCGCTGATTACCTGTGAAGCTACGGGGCAATGGACGGAATTAAAAGGAGGTAGGTTCCATCTTGTCAACCACATACAGCTTTTTAATTATGCTATGAATAGACCCACATAACACACTATGCTGTATGTATATCTGTTTCCTCTGTTGTTCACTGTACTGCAAAAATATTGTTCCTATTTTAAGAACAACATTTCTAAATTCAAGGAAAATTATGCTGAAAGCTAGTAAAACAATATCTGTCCACGCAGTCAAAGCCATATTGGAATATTGCTAATGTTCTTCCGCAGACCAAGTCATATTTTTAAGCATGTTGACACTTGAAACAGTAAACAATTCTTGGCTAGAAATATTTCGTCAGTGTGTGGACGCACAAGAATCTGTTGTCGTGAGGTTCTAGTCCGATCTCAACTTTATTATAAAATACAACGTTACACTATGACCAAAACTTCACATACTCTTTGTCAACTTCTCTTGCAAACATTTAGCCATGCATAAACTGTGCTGAAGTTGAATCGTGTTATTGAAGAGTCAGAGAAACCATTGTCCAAAAGAACAACCACGTGCTGCTAAATCGAATATCGAATTATCTCACTGAACATCATCCGTCCACACAAACTAGATCACGTGATGAACCTGCTTTGATACTAACTATAGGGCTTTCACTAGTTACACCATTGAAAATTACAACAGAGGTCCAATAGAATTATGCACGTAATTGATGATGACATTGAACAGTAATTGATAGAAGGTGCATATATTTTGCTACAGCTTTGCTCTCAGATCCATGGAATACATTTATCAAAGTCATCATGGTTGATCATCAATTACGAATACAGTTGGAAACTAACAGAATTCAGTTGCAACAGATAACCTTACATGTCCGTTGATATCTGGATTTCTCTTTCTTAGGTTGCGTTGTCAGGGAGCGTTGCCTTGATTACATGTCGAATAACTGTGGTAATGACGCAACCTGCATTGACACGGGCATCGGTTCGTTTGTGTGCGAGTGTTCTCCGGGTTATGCTGGGAATGGAACTTACTGCGGACCGGATAAGGACCTAGATGGAATACCTGATCGAAGACTTCCATGTGCAACGCGAGCATGCCAAGCCGATAACTGCGCCACTATTCCTAACAGCGGCCAAGAAGACGACGATTTCGATGGAACTGGCGATGCTTGTCAGGTAGTGCTCGACGGTGATGGTAGCGGTGGAGGTTTGGATTATTGCACAAAGCCAAGTAAGAACACAGGCATGGACGCTGACGGAGACACATTAGAGGACGCTTGCGACAACTGCGATCTGATTAGCAACTACGATCAGCAAGATACAGACAACGATGGCATTGGTGATGCCTGCGATGACGACAAAGATGGCGATGGGGTGTCAAACGCAATGGATAAATGTCCGCTCCAAAGTGGAAGCTCAGGAAAGGATCGTGACAAAGACGGCATTGACGATAAATGTGATAACTGCAGGAAATTTTACAATCCAAAACAAGAAGATTCAAATCAAAACCTGATTGGTGATCAATGCGAGACGGGTGATGTCGATAGAGATGGAATACCAGATTACATTGATAACTGCCCGAACGAACCAAACGGTGACCAAGTAAGTGTTGACGTCATTATGAGAATATACGCACAAGTCTTAAATGAATACATTACTAACTAGTAGCCCTACCTATCAGTTTATACGAAGCAGGCTATATGGATGAGTTGTAGCCGAATAATCTAAAATAGAATGCAACCATCATTCGTCAAATAAGAATTTAGTTGACCATGCATGTAACTGAAATCCATTTGGGTTTTCATGTACGTTTAGTTTCATGTGCTAGTTGTCATTTGTATTACGTAGCTGCTCATGTATGCGGTGATTACATAATTTGCCACTGACATGGCAAGGATAAGTCATTCCTCAAGCTGCCTGCCAACTGTTTATACAGTGAAACTTGTCTACAACGGTCACCTCTGGGAACTAAGGAAAATGACCTTTACAGACAGGTGGCCTTTCTATCCAGGTTGATTTCTATAGAAAGTATTAGTTTGGAGTTATGAAGAGTGGCCTTTATACAAAGTGGCTGCTCTGTGCAGATGGCCGCTAATACAGGTTGACTGTAGTTATGCATCTTTTTAATTAATAGGTCGACATCGATGGAGATGAGTTAGGCGACGTTTGTGACAGGGACATTGATAATGATGGCATTACAAATCTCAAAGATAACTGTCCATGGAAATCTAATGCCAACCAAGTAAGTCTTGTGTCATTTTGATATTAATTGAAACAGTGTCTCATTTGGGATTTTAACTGACGCGGTTAATTGTAAAAGAACGTATAGAAGTGCCATATTGTATTCTTTAGTTGATAACGTCATTCCAATTCATCGCATCTCTTTACGAATATCAAATATAGTGTATAAAATGATAACATCTCTGCGATGTAGTCTATGAACAGATCTGCTCCGTGGAAAAAAGCTTCATAAGCGTAATCGGATATTTCAGAATAAATAAAGATGATGATGGATGTGCATGAAATTTGACAATTGTACTGGTTTGAAATATAATGATGTCTTTATAAATGTTTAACCTCATAAAGAATATATAATTATGATTTAAAGTTTGTTCGTCATAAGAACTGTCATTGATACATGTGACAGGAATTTCATTACACAAATGATAGCCAGAACGAAGATGGATTCCTGGTTGCCATGGTTCTTCCCCACGGACATAGAGATGTATGTTTTGATATGATGTTAATGACTTTTTATGGTTTTAGCTTGATTCAAACTTTGATGGGATTGGAGATGTTTGTGAAGATGATGATGATGGTGATGGAGTATCTAACATGCAGGTAGGTTTATTGACCGCTTTTCAAAGTGAAGCAGATGTTCTGTCAATCAATCACTGTACTCGTTACAAAAGTAACTAGTTACATGTAATTAGTTACATTTGAAGGAACTTTAGGGGTAATTGAACTACTTTCTGCGGCATGTAACTTTTCGTGGAATTAGTTACAAAAATAAAGGAATGAGTACATTCTGCTTTGAGAACAGCAAATGTTCATTTTCATTGTTGAGTCTCACGATTTGTGATCGCAAATTGCTGACAAGGAATTGCAAGCCGTCCCAACGTCCATTATTGATTGATTGTCACGTTTTTAACCTTCTACAACTATTGACGTATGGTGCACAGGTCGGCTGCATTTATTATTTACATGTTGCACTGTACCTTTCGTTGTTTTTTGTTATTAAAATTTTGTTTTCCATAATCTTACTCGTATGCCTGACAATGCATGTTGGAACTTAGAACTTTTACTCAGAAGTTCCTTTTCGAGAAGCCGTAACTTCTACTTGTAACTAGTTATATTTGTATAGAGGTAATTGGAATTGGAAGTAGTTACATTTTCCAGAAAGTACTTGTACTTGTAACTAGTTACATAAAAGGAGGAACATTTACAGCACTGCAATCAATCAATCAATCAATCAATCAATCAATCAATCAATCAATCAATCAATCAAT
>OFHS01002300.1:0-21920 GCA_900245855.1 Calvadosia cruxmelitensis
CTTCGAATTGATTTTCCTTTTGCGTGCAACGTTTTTACCCTATTTCACAACTTTTTTGCGTTGATCCCGGTAACATTTTGAAAGTCGACTTTTTTTGAACCACCCTAATATATTGTTTGGACATTCTATGCATCGCCTAACTACCCCACTGGATGCTTGAGAAGAGGTGGCGCACTGAGGAAGACGTACATGTCAAGTCTACAGGAAAATCTACATGATTTGGGCTTTGACTTGAGGATCGCCGAAAATCTGGCGCAGAATAGAAAACGTTGGCGTGTTGTTTGTGACAAACACGACGACCATGGCCGCTAATTTTGCAGTCATGTTATCGTTAGATTATTATTACTGGATGCTGTCGCCAACCCTGACTGCCAATCAAGTTATCAACAGAAGCTCGTCATTGTGGGCATCCCATTAGGATATTTATGGACCAGTTATTGGATAACCCGTACATCGTAGGGGTAGGCCTCAAATAAACTACGAGTTTGACCCAACATGACAAGGCATGAGTAACAAAGATATAGGTTATGATGACAATCTACCATCCACACAGATTTTATTTGGATGTAGATTGTTGACGACACTGAGACATTTAGAGAGTTTTGGACGATGATACATTTTAATTAGTAATTCATAATTACGTCATATTTCATTAGTATGGACGTGATTTAGTTTAACCTTTGCTTGTTTGCCTATGCAAGATTTTCGCTGTCAGGCATCTTATTGTAACTGTATAATTGGAAGAATATTAAATATTGTTTGTTTTAGTTACGTCATTTGTCATTGTTATTAGAATAGAAATGTGTTTGTGTAAATAGTTAACTTTGTAGAACGAATGAGAGTCGAGAGAGACTGGTTGTCTTTTCATTGGAGAATTTATCGCCGTCATTTACATTGTTTGCACGGAGAGGATAATCATTGTTGGAGCCTTGGTTAAGCTAGTCGTTATTCCTTGCTGTTTTCATCAAATTGGTGAGTGTGTTCTGAGTTGATTGTGTTGTGATCAAAGTTGGAACAGATCGGCTCGCCACCCTTGTAAGCGTTGTGGGTTAGAAACTGGGATTTTCTACAGTCCGGTCCCGTTTGGGTTTCTGCCCCATGTGTACGATTTACATACAGTCAACTCCACCAATAACGGTTCCACCATTACCGGAATTTCGTCAATAGCGGTGAATTTTTGAATTCCCAATGATTGTTATGGTTTGCCTTTGCTAAATATATCCGCCAATACCGGTGTCGCCAATAACGGCTTTTCGTCTATTTCGGTTTTTAATTCTGGCCCCAGAAGACAACTAATTTGCAATTATCGGTTTTTGAGTTCTTCCAAATCAGTTTGCATGATATTGATTCAGCTTCGAGGTCATGAACGTGTATTCTGTCATCTCCTTGCACATGGATCAGTCATGCTTCCGTTGCAGAAAGCAGCAGAATGAAGCTAATGGCATTACAGGGCGAAATTGAGTCTGTGACTCATTCATCTCTCCGACAGACAACCATTACATAGTATTTCAATTGTAACTAACAATTGTGCAATAATTATCTGTAATGTGTTACCTGATTTCTGCTGCTATATGTTATAAAAAAAACAAAGGATTACGTCATTTTCATTGTTTTGTCTATACCGGATTTCGCCAATAACGGTTAAATTTGGACGGTCCCCAGCGCACCGTTATTGGCGGAGTTGACTGTAGATAAAGGAGGCAATAGAATGATGAACATCAGAATTGAAGCTGACAATCATAGAAAATATGGATAATGAATCTCTGAATCGGTCGTCTACAGAGCCCTGACTGGAATCTTTGTATTTTGCGCGGCGGAGAAAAATTTTCCGAAATATTTTGCGCGGCTGGCCCCTCGTTGATGTGACAAAAATGCGCGGTCCAGCCGCGGTTATCAGCTTGAATAACAGAGTTACAGTAAGGATTGCGCGGACAGAGCCTGTTTTTCTGATGAAAATGTCTGCAGCTGAGCTCATTTCTCAGAATCTGATTTGCGCGGCGGAGATCTCTACCATGATATCTACCATGCACCTTATCAGGGACAAGATGCTCAGCTTAGTCAGATTTGCGGCTTTTACCTTACAAAAGAACATTACAAGTGACCTCTCATGCGAATCCGAACTGCATTTTACGCTCTGATAAATTCTCCGCAAAAAAATCCACAGCTGATCCGCGCAAATATCTGATTTAGCAAATTTTAAAGCTCTTTCAATTGTTTGAAGAATAATTTGTATGAGTCCTATTCGTGCATTCCACAAGTCAAAATTTCTGTTCTCCGTGCAACAATACAGATACTGAACAGAATGCAAACTGAATGCGAACCAAACTAACAATTTTAGTGAAATGACTATAAATCTATAATCGCTTCGTTCATCCAATAGTTTTATCGACGCAAACAACAGTGAGGCACCTCTCCCACAAAACTTACATTCTGTAATCATGCACCAGATCATTATCTTTAGATTTCTTTTCAGTTCTATACAACAGATATGTTCTGTCTTCAAAGCAATTAACAAAATTAAGTGTATACGTACCAACAACAAAGGCTAGTATAATGAGACACAACAGCAAGACTAGCAGGCGTCCTGGAATAACAGATGTGAGACGAACAGGCATATTGAAGAAAGGCCTGTGTCTGGTTGTATCTCCGCATTTCACATGTTAAAAGCTTTCTAAAACGGTCGTTGTTTGTTACGCCGTAGACTCCATTTTGTTTCGCTTGTTGTGTTTACCGCTGGCCAATGATATCGCGTGGCGTGATTGACACGTTGACCGCATTCCAGGGACACCGGCGACCAACACCCCGTCATACGAACAATACTAATTTATATTAAAGTCATTTCTACTGCGATTAAGTTAAAAACTTTGTCGTCGCTTTGATCTAAAACTTCACAGAACATTTGAAAGGGATGCTTAGTAATACAGTCAAACCTGTATTAGCGGCCACCTGTGTATAAAGGCCACTCTACATATCCTCAAAATGAAACTTTTTGTAGAAATCAACCTGAACCGAAGGCCACCCCTCTATAAAGGCATTTTCTTAGGTTCAGGGGTGACCATTATAGACAGGTTTTACTGTATAACTGATTCGCTTTGTACATAATGTAACAAAATATTCGGTGTGTGGACGGAAACATGATGAATCAAAGCCCCTGCTCTTTTTGTAAAATAACATTCGTTCAACATCAATTTCTTCTTTGGTGGAACGCACTACCTGAGGCATCTGTGACGGCAACCCCAATTCAAAGTAACTGAATTTAGTCCCAGTGTCTTGTATACTAAGCAACTGGTATAAAATATTCTTCTGTAACCTTCATTTGTACTTTGACTTAATGTAAATTAAAGATATTCTTCCTTTCCTTTGCAAAGTCATGTTTGACAAATATACATCCATACAAAACGTCCCACTGCTAATTAAAATCCCCAATGGTTTGATGTCATTTTGGCTTTGCTAATTTGCTTTGCCTTGATGTTCCAACTCGCTAAATATCACACATTTCAGCTGCACAAGTATGGGCATAAGAAAATAACAAGGTTCGACTGTACTCCTCAGACGTTGACAGTTTCCCGACCATTGATATTCAACATTAGAACAATAGCAGATATGTCAAGATAAAGAAACCAAAATAATGAAACATTTGAGATTATTTGCCAAATTAGTTGCCTAAGCAATTTGAAACCGAGCAACACTTGGCAAAACTGCGATCAAAACTAGCCGCTTTGCGATGAAAATTTACAAATTTACAGTAGCATTTCTGACAAATCTAAATTTGATGACTACGCTACATGTCTAAATACGCAAATTGAATTTCAAATTAGCATAATTGAATTGGAGGCATGAGAAGCCAGAGTTCCGATAGAATGGTGTAAAAATAGGGCTTGTTAATGTCTCAGAGTTAGTGTCGAGATGAGGCCTCTTTTGCTGCCAAAATCAAAGGTTGTAAACTGGCCAGGGGTTTCGACTGCCGTAGAAATGTATGCTGCAAAATAAACAAATAAGATATCGTTTATAAGCTGATATGCTTTGAGTTAGAGCACATCTCACTATCTGATGTCATATTAAACCTTACAAATCTCAGCACAGAACAAGATACAGTGAAACATGTCAATAGCCTAATGGTCAATCCAAAAAGCCCAAGTGCACATATTCTAAACATAGTCTTTCTATACCTCAATTAATGCCACAACGTCCTCGAAACAAAGACATAAGCACCCAGGGTAACTGTTTAAAAATATTAAGATAATTGTTTCTTAGCTTTACGAATAGCTTCAATAATCGTCATCTGAATATTTGAAAATCAAATGGTTCTTACCATCAGCAGCTCCCTCGCAGTTGGTCGCTTGTCAACATCCATTTCGAGAGTCTGCTCTAGGAAATTCCTGAAAATGGGCGATAGTCGGTCTGGATGCTGGAGTTCAGGAGTTCCGTTGGTAGCAATCAAGTACAGAGCCTGGAATGAGAGGCAGAAGTCACCGTAATGGTACTAGCAAATCAACAAAATATATTTCTCCAGATACTGTAACTCAATTGACTATTCAACCTACTCGTAAGGGATTCTCGTTCAAATACGGTGGCTCTCCTTCGACCATTTCAATTGCCATAATCCCAAGACTCCAAATGTCAACTTTGGGACCATATTGTTTTCTTGTGACTACTTCAGGTGCCATCCAATAAGGTGTTCCAACCATCGTCGACCGTTTGCTCTGCTCAGGGGTTATTTGAGCACAGAAACCAAAGTCAGCTGCAACCGAAAATCCACAAACGGTCAGAACAAGCTCAGGTCGAAACCAACGGCAAATTCAATCATCACAAATTAACCATGCTAACTTACTCAGCTTGACCGTGCCTTTGATGCCAAGCAGTATGTTGTCACTTTTGATGTCTCGATGGATCACACCGTTGCAATGAAGGAAATCTAATGCTTGCAAGCACTGCACAAGAAAAGACATGGTTAAAAACCGATTCAACAAATCCCAGATTCCCTGCATTGTTGGAGGAGTATTTGCTGCAGTTTTACCTCTCGACACACAGCAGCAATTTGTCCTTCGTCCATACAAGTTTCTGTAACAACATCGGTTAAGGATCCACCAGCCAAATATTCCATGACGACCTGCAACAAGCAGTAACAATTGGCTTAAACTACAATGCTATTTTGATTTGGCAAAAAGTGCAAAAACAATAAATGTGACATAACACTGACACTTGGTAGTGACACTAACTGAAACGTAAAAACTGTCCAACAATTACAAATATCTTTCTGGATTCTTGACTTACCCACAGCTCTTCACCAACAAGGTAACTATCGACATAATTGACAACGTTTGGGTGTTTATTCTCCCTCATTACTAGAATTTCATTGATGATCAATTCCTATAAAGAAATGTACAATCTAAAAAAATCTCGGAAAAGTAAAGAATATAGAAGTCAAAGTTGTCAGCCTAGCTATAAACGAAGTTACAGCGTAACACCGCTTCGGTTAATATCTCAACCCGCTTAATATCACTTTAGTTGGAGAATCAAGCTCTGTCAAAGTCAGCTATTTTAGCCGCTTAATGTCACGATTTTCGACCGGAAAATCATAATGTTATCAACAAGGTTGCACTGTATGCATAACTGCAATTGATATCAAGCAATTTGGCAAAAACTCAATCATTTAATACGATTAGTCATATGCTTATTAATATACGTATGTGTTACTACCTCGCATTTGGAGTATTGTCAACCGTTGGTTGAAATTAATTCAAGTTGGATATGTTGCATGAAACAAACTGCAAAATGTGAAGCTGTCTTCTGTGATTTCAAAATCACTTGGGAGGATACTGTAAGAAACCTATTAACTGCTCACATAAAGCCTACTTACAGTAATGTGTTCTACTTTGACCAAGAAATGTAAGCCAAACCTACCTTCTTTGGCTGCTGGGAGAGATTCATCTGCTTGATTGCGACCTGAAACAACATCAACAGAAAGTAATATACTAATGTGTAAGTTGGGCAAAGCGGTTGTACAGTCAAACCTGTATTAGCGGTCACCTCTACAGAGCAGCTACCTTTGCATAAAGGCCACTCTTTATAACCCCAAAATAACACTTTGTATAGGAATCAACCTGGACAGAAAGGCCACCTGTCTATAAAGGTCATTTTTCTCAGGTCCAGAGGTGACCGTTATAGACAAGTTTCCCTGTATGACAAACAAATAGTTTTAACATAATTATACCTCGTGCCCAGTAGCAATTTCGATGGCTGTGTAGACAGTTCCAGAAGCCCTGAGAAAATGAAGAGACAATAAGCATTGTTGTCATCCAATTTAACCCATGTCCTGCTTGTAAAACTATTAAATGAAGGCTTGAAGTCGCTTCATCAATTGCTGATTGGTTGCTTGCTAATGACTAACTATTTGATTGGTTATGTGTTGCTACTTTTGACTTGTTTCCAAAACGTGTATACACGTCAATAGCAGGACAAGGGTTACGGTGAATTTATCCCACTGCACAACAGAGCAGTACCTGCAACCGTACCTATAGTGGCTGATGTGTGGTTGGTATGAATTTGAATTCGTTGTTGTGCAGTCAACCAGTCATGTGATTGTAAGAATATGTAGCAGTAACATTTTGTAATTATCCCTTTTCCCGTCTGTATCTTGTCAGTCATGTTAACCCTTGTCCTGCTATTGATGTGTATACACATTTTCGAAACAAGTCAAAAGTAGCAACACATAACCAATCAAATAGTTAGTCATTAGCAAGCAACCAATCAGCAATTGATGAAGCGACTTCAAGGCTTCATTTCAACAGTTTTACGAGCAGGACAGGGGTTAACAACTCTGTCTGTCTTGTATTCTACGCTGTGTCTCGCCCTGTCATGGGACCAGCAATGCATCACTCAATTCTATATAGTATGCGAAAGAAAGCCTCTATCTTCTTCCTCTACATATTTCATTGAGTAGAACTCTAGCTTTCAGGATAAATACTATTTAAAAAAGCACAAAATATGGTTGCTTCGCTATGTCATGTATTTCTTTCAGATATGTTTTGCCTCTTCTTGACCGGACAAACAGAGGACAGCCAATTATACTCGGCTCAATACAGTGAAACTAAGTACATGTAACTCACCCTTGGCCAATCTTTTCAAACTTTGTGAATTTCTTTTTAGGATCCCCAACACTGACAATTGTTCCTAGAAGACACAATAAGAAGGTTTATTACCAATAGCAAGGGCAACTGCCGATATTTGCCTTTAAATGGGTAACAATGAATAATAACCAAGTTTATCAGCTTTCAGATCTCAGACATTGAGAAGCATTGCTGTTGTCATAGAAAGATAACTTTGTCCCACACGGACAAGCATCCTCTCACAATTAGCATGGCGGGGGATCATCCTAAAGCTGATTAATCAACATCATCTAACAGCAACAGATAGTTCATGGCTTATTAGACACAAGCAAGCGCATTTCCTCATTGAACAAATCCAACGTTTTATATGTTTGAATGGATAATTGATAACTTTGCTCCTTTCTACTTTTATGTTGTACAACTCAGCTCAAGCCTCAGCTTAAAGCAAATTGTGGCGCACACTGATCGAATAAAGAACATTATAAATTTAGCAATTTAATTAATTAGAACAATATTATATTCTTTGTAACATAGCACACCCATGCATATGACATACTTAGTTTAGCCATGATCTCTTCATCTGTCATTTTCTTTTTCTTCATCTGTTGTTGTTGTGGAGTTTTGACAGCTACGAGGAAGAAGCAAAATGACAATGAACTTCAATTACGGACGAGTAAGGAAAGAACAGCAGGAGACAAACTATGCGTCAATCTTAAATCATAGATTACTGAGAAAAAAGCTAGTACTCTGACAGCGCATAGACACTCGTGGAAGGCACCATTGCAACAAGCGATTGTTGCATTGCCCACAATGAAAGCAAACGGTCATATTCTTCACATAGGGCATCGCATACAATGGGTCATCAAATTAACACTGTACTAGAATATAAATGTGCAAAGTACACTTGTTCGCTTACGTTCTGAATCAGCTTGAGGAATCGGCTTCCCTTGCGAGCCAGCAAGTTGATCAGCAGTAATGTACTGGAACATAACAATGAAGGTGTTTAATAAAGCACATTCCGGGTAAAGATAACAGCATGCATGAGGGAAATACCATAACACAAAAAGCACATTGGTCTTGTATAAGATTTCTCCACTACAAACAGGGTTATCGTATGATTCAAGAGGGCCGAAGGCGCTTTTCCTAAAGGGGCCTATCTGGGATGATAGCCGAAAGCAGTGCTTTGAGTGCTTACAGGATAAGACGGCCAAAACAGCGCTGTTTCAACATACAAGGTACGTCCATTGTAAGCTCACTAGCCCAGACATGCAATAGATACAATCAAACTCTTATTAATAAATCCGTTGAATAAACTTTCGTTTTGTATTTTATGCACACTACTTGAAGCAAACTTGTCATGCTGAATTTGCGGATTCATCTTGCCTAATGACCAATTCCATTTGAACAAAAATGTCGCTTTGGACAAGTTCGAGTCAAATATGATTGAACTCTTTTCTGAAGCTTACCCTTGACTTGGTATGTTCCGGCCGCACGGGAATCGCAGGAGGTGCGTCTTGCTCTTTCGTCATATGACTGTTGTTTTGCGACTTCTGTAAAAGACATTGTCATAACATGCTTAGGCATTTATGTAATACGTATCAATCGATGATCGTGTCACAATGCACGACTTCCAAGGTATAACAACTTTGAACAATTGAATACAAGTCAGCAGACTCACCGATTGACTTACGGCGGCACTGTGGTCTGTTGGACGCTGGCCATTATCTTGTTTGCCCTGAGAGGATCCTTTAAAAAGCAAAGTAACAAATTAACATGCCATACATGACTATAATGAAGTGGGCAAGGACAACTTCATGCAAAAAACAGTAGCCGCTGCTTCAAATTAACCTCGGTCACATTTGTTGATGTGTCAACCTATGTGATGTTTTGCCTTTTTTTCGCTTGATTTTTTGCATCAATGTTGTATCTACAGAATCAGATGTTACTGAGTTTTCTGTTTCAAAATTTGTGCGAATCTGCTTATGGGAAAGACTCAGCTTCTTGGTAGCTAGGTGGCAACGGGAAAACTTTACATTTGCTGTTTCCATGATGAACAACAGCTGTGTTGCTTCAGTGTGTTGCATCAGTCCAGCACCACAGCCGGAAGCAATTGAAAAGCGATAAATTTAAAATACAAAATTAAATACACAGTAAATGCTACGGCCAGGGGAGATGGTGTGAATCTCAAAGACCATCTGACCATGATATTCCTGTTACAAATCATATGTGTTGTTTGATTAAATAAAGTAATTAGCAAACGGAGGAACGGGCTGTTCATGTAACAGCATCGTATTAATTGATGATGATGATGTTTGATTACTCACGAAGATATATTTGGGATATAACATCAAGCAGATACAATGACCACAGAAGCAGCAACCAAAGGTCTTAAAATCTGTCACACAATTACAGTTAGGCGACCAAAGTGACACTTACCCACTGTCTTATCGACAGTCATGAATTTGGCATCAACAGTTGTCTGCTTTGTGGATGACTCGTAGAAGTTGAGAACGTCAATGACAGCCTGTCAATGTTTAGCATAACAAATCAAACTATCCATCATGGGTGCTTTTTAACAAGCTGTGTACAGTGTAACTCGGTTAATATCACACCCTCGGGAAAATCGTTGAAAAGTGATATTATCCAAGTCGTGACAATAACCGAGCCTCATACTCAGACCTCTAATTTTGCAGGAACAGCTCAAACAATAGCAAAAAGCGGGCCATAGAACAGCAAATTCTGTATCAACATCAAACAGAGCTATTATGTAGAGACTTTAGCAACACAAGACTCGTTTTCTTTGGTTTGTCACGCTCAATAAGGCAAACACAATGAAAAACACTCCATCAACTTTTCCTTTTACGACAATTACGGCGCCTATAAATCCAAGCAGGGCGACAAATCACGGAAAGCGTGACAACAAGCGAACTGGTGTAATCATAAAAATCCTTTGAAAATCTGTGATAATAACCGAGATGTGACAATATCCGAGGTGATAATAACCGAGTAGAATAAGAGAAAAGCTTATGGAGTGGCAAGTGGAATTTCACTTTCCGTGACAATAACCGAGATGTGATAATATCCAACGTGATATTAACCAAGTTATACTGCACTACTAAACAATCCAAAAGGGTGGGTATACCTGAGGGTTCTTCTTCTGCTCGGATCTGCTAATATTCGACGTTTGCAGTAATTTTGACCATTCCTCTGGCATGCCCTGACAAGAAACAATGAATGCATTGAATAAGTTGAACACAACTTGGAGAGTTTTAGTGTATCACGCTTAGTCATATTTGGACACGCTGCAGCAACCACAAGGAACTAAGGATTGCTCGGGCTTTGAAAGTGACCAAATCCTTATGAAACAAATCTTCATGTATGCTCTCTCGTACAATCAATTCTGCCAATAGGATATGTACGCTGGGGACTGCTCAAAGTTGACAAACCTCAAAAATTTACCACTGTTTTTAAAAATATTGGTAATGCTGATATCACTATTGACAGAGGGGACTGTAGCTACCTTTCAGTCATTCATAGATTTCCTTCAATACAACCAGTCTCCCTGTAAACCCAAAATTATTTATCCGTGCCTACCATTGAAACAGAAATTTGAAAGTAACAAGAAAAACTTTCAACAGCTGTGAGCATCTGCAGGCTAAGTTGTGAGCACGAGCAGTAACGGAATTCCTAGACCTCAATGCGTGCAACAGATGATATTTTGCCTTGAGCTTGCCTGCTGTGTTATTGAGTTCCTGATTTGGAGACTGCAATATTCCCAAAGTGTCAACGAACAGAGGTCAAGATTACACAAATTTACCAAAACATATTGAAACAGGACTCGGCAGGCAAACTGCCTTCAATAAAATAACTGTTCTCTGTAGCTCCTTCAAGAACTAGCAAGAAAGATACTATCACTGGAGGATTGAACACAAAAGATACAAGCTACATACGCTGGCGTTTTACATAATAGAACTGTCGTTGAGCCAGAATAAGCGCATCAAAGATCAAGAACTTCAATCATGCAATTCACAAACATTCCCACATGACACGAGATAAACACTTGAAAAGAGCAAATACGGCTCAAGTCAATGCCCAGAAAGGCAACAGAGGTCGTGGAAAGTGGGAATTACTGAGAGGACTTCAAGGAGCGTGTCTGGGGAGAGCAGGTGTTAGATTGAATTGGGTCTAATAATTGAGTTTTGCAGATCCAAATGAATTCATGTCTGGTTGATATCGAAAACTTACAGTGAAATCGCCGGTTGCTGGATCGAATCCTACATGGATAGTGTGCTCAAACTGAGTTGGAAGCGAGATTTCCGGCTTCTTCTTTGCTGTAAAAATGACAACAAGCAAAACGGTGAGAGTCCATACAAGAATTTATGCAGCAAGAAGCATCCGCACGAGGAAGCAACCAGTCCTCGACGATCCTCTCTCCTTACATTGAGGAAATAACCTAAAAGTTGCTGTCTTTTTCTTCTTCTCGTCGTAGGGAGCTACAGGTAAAGGTTTGTCCACGGCACTGTGTTGCTCTTTGGTAGAGGCATGTCTGACGGGAGGAGCGGGTGGACGTTCATCTTCGCCTCCGGAATCCATGACGAACGAGCGACGAAACAACGAAATATGAATAAACTACAATCTAGATGAAATTGAGTTGACTTCTGTGTAGTTCATAGAAGCGTGGTGCCTCCTGTGTGTCAGTGAAATGTGTCCCTAACCACGGCTTGCATCGTGTTGTGTCGGCGGCCACCACAAACGCGCTCCTTGCCGATTGCCAGGTTCAATCACAAATTAACAGACATGCGCACTGGTCGAGTATCACAAACTGAGACACTCCCTTCAATCAAAGAAGGACTGAGGACAAGTGACGTCACAAGGTAGTTGCTGAGTACGGCTGCTTGTGCGATATCATTAGTAAATACACGCTGTTTTTAATCCGCTGAGTTATAAAACTGACACTAGAAATATGCTGCAGGAGCTGTGAGACGGTTAACTGCTTAAAAGATAGCTGGATGTCTTTATTTAGCTGAAACGATCATTTATATCTAGCCGACAATCAAATCAGTTGCGAGGAGAATGTTTGCGGGCAAATTCTGTTCACAAAACCTTGACGATACGCGAGCGAAACATGATAACAAGCTTAAAAGAACCCATCCTATTCATGACATGACTACCAGGCATACGTAACCACGTAGACAGATTCCTCACCTTTCTTAGACATTTTCTTCGCGGGTAATAAATAAATAAAATCGATCTAGGAATCCACTGTTGTCTCTCTGCCGTCTGTCGTCTTTTGAACGCGCAAATTCCTCTTTCAATCCCGGCTTTCAATGCCATGAAACCGCAGCGATTGACGCGGCAACAGCAGAAACAAAGACACCCATCCGGTATTGTTTATTGCGGGCAAATTACAGGGGAACTGTCTCCCCTGCTGCTCTGTAAATTATCCCGGCCTATTACAACATCAAAAAGCTGTCTCCAAGATTAAGCTGAATCCTCTGCTGCACCTGCACAGGCTAATAGGCGCGACGAACCACAACGACACTATCGCGTCGCGCGAAAAGTACAATAAGGTAGAACAATACAAAACTATGGCTACAGTAATGCAAATCACCGCCTGAAATCATTCCTTTGGAGATCTCGTGCATTTATTTTGACTCGAGGACAGATTACGCAGAAGCCGGTGTAAATACTGATGGACTAAACAGATATCTAGAGCAATTAAGACCAAACACCTAATTACTGTTCCAACAATAAGAGATAACAATATCGTCAGGAAATGACTTCCCTAGCTAATCACTTTCATTTGGAAAGCCAAGTTGGAAGCGAGATTGCTCCAGAAGACGCGAGTTTCCTGCATAATTTTCCGACAAAGAGCAATACGTTACTGGAATACTGTAGCAGCAAAATATGTCCCCACTACAACGTAATCCGCATTAAGTGAAAATCTATATTGCTTATTTACAGTTATCCGGAATTCCTCGAACTGAGTTTTTGACATATCCGTTCATAGAGTACAAATCGTTTGCAAAGAAATGGGATATTTCTGGCTTGTACTTAATGCATTTTCATGCACAGAATACTGATTTGATGATTAAAATAAGTTAAGTAAACTAAAATGCATTAATATTCCCATATTTCTAAGGAATCTTACTCTAATGGCAACAGATATAGTCTTACCTTGGTTGCACTTACTTCTAGAAGTACGACGATCTCTGAATTTCCCAGCTGACGTTCCGTGGGAGCACCAAAGCATCCCGCCTTAGAATGCCGTAAAGTGCCTTTAACCCTCACCTTTTACAAAGTTGAATGAAGCAGTGGATGCCTTCTGTAACATTACAACAGATTTTGCTGGAATTTAATCTAATTCTTGCTTGCGTAAATCCATCGTAGATATATCTTTTGCCCCCGCCGCTGTTGTCTTGGCTTCACAAAGAAAGTGCTTGTTGTTTTCAAGTCAATTTTTAAGAAAATTTCCGTGCCATAGAAATACAGTCTGCAGATGCTTATTGATCAAATCAACAATTATTTGCTGATAAAGTTTGCAAACACGTCGCATTTTACCGTCAGAAGGATCATTACGCTGTGTTTGGCCGGATATGAACCAAGATATGGTTACAATGACTATCGGGATCGATCAGGATTAGGCTGACCCCGCACGACCTCACATAATGGATCCATCGATTTCCTTTCTCTACATTTCTGTATCTCTTATCCGAAGGAGGTCAAATTCGACAAATTGGGTCAAAATATCAAGCGACCCGTTAACAGTAGGTCTATTGACTTACGTTGCATTTTTCGTGACACTGATCGTGACCCTCGCACTTAAAGCAATCAGTACAATTTTACATTAACGATACGCAGCAGTGAATTTTCAAGGGACAATTTAATCATATGAACTTAACAGGGCTAATTGGTGAAGGATCAAAGGTCATTGTGTAGCCCTAAAATATATAGAGGCACGAATTGCCTACTACTGTATCTGCCACGCCTACATTCTTGCGAAATACGTACAGCGACCCAGTGATAAAATTCATGCAAAAATGAATTCAAAGCTAGCCAGAATTGCTGAATAATTGGCAGCAAACCCTATAAGATCTAGCTGCAGCGATGAAATCTGCTTCTGACCGTAAACTATTGGCAATTTGTAATGTATTGTACTATTTGGCACAATATATAAGAACATACAATATGTAACAGCCTGTTACTAACAGGATGTAAACACTATATAGAGAGAAAATGAATTACTGACAAGTTTGTGGCATAGCTTTGATAGCTTAGCACATCAAGAGGAAAAGAGACGTCTTCTGTATGTACAGTTGTACACAAGGCTGAGTGGACAGTCTATTAATATCATTATTGGCGATGAAGTGGCTGTTTCTTTTCCAAATCAATAGTTAATATTATCAGGATTTTTGTGCGTTGCATCGTGCTCCGACTCTTCTACGCAGAATGCCGAAATCAAACCGATTGGTAATAATTTTCTGACCTCGATTGCAGGGATTTTTCCTTGTTTTCAACTTCGAAGTTGTAAACAAAGAGAGGCAGCTAATAAATTAACACTAAGATCTGCCGTGTCGATTTTCTATGCAGTATTTTAAGGACATTTTGAAAATCCCCAGACGGTCCACGTTTTCGCCTCAAAGTAATGCCATGTAATAATATGACTCAAATGTTTTGATTTTATGCCCCCTTTTGTATATTGAACGGTGACGTTTTGTGATGGAAATTCACTAAAACAATTCTCTTTCTAAGTCTAAAGGTGCCCTTTAAAAGTGCTAGCCCCACACAGCATGCCAACCAAATAGCCTAAACCCAGGACTGCAAAAGTTATCTTTCGAAAGTAACAGTTAGAGCTACTTTCTTTCGAAGGTGAAAGATCACTCTTCAAAGTCACTTTTCTTTTTAAGTAACTTTCAAAAGCTACTTCTTATCTGTCAGGAAAAGTTGGTAGCTAGGCTTTCGTCGACATTTGCATAAGAAAAGAAAATATAATTTACAGGTGTTTTTTAAAAGAATTGCAATTTACCGTCTGCTGTATAGATTTTTCCATGCATATACAGTAAGTTTTGAAGATTATTGTATCGTAAGGTACCAATGATGAACTCTAGTCATAGAACAAGAGTCACTAGTTACTTTGAAAATTGTAGTACAGTTAAAAGTGACTTTCAGTGAAAAGTAGTTTTACTTCAAAAAGGGAAACTCAGAAAAAAACTTTTCAAATAACTAGTTATTTTACAGCCCTCCTAATCAAATAAATCGCCACTACATCGTCCGTCTCTCTATTCATGGTTTTCATCACCTCATTTGCACTAACAAAACCTTCCACAGCCCAACAGATAAATGTATTTGCTTCGAATGTGGATTATCTTCTGAAAATCTTTACCATATTATTCACTGTCAGAGCATTGTATCGTATAATTATGTCCTTCGTCAAATAACGAGAATCTTTACTTAATCATTATAAATTATTTAAAGCTTACTTTATTTGCTGTATATTAGAGAACATTTTTATGTTGTTTGCGTCACTGTGATTGAATCTACCCCGTAGTGGGTGAAATATAAGTATGCATCATCTACAGCTCTGCGTATACACCTTACAGTACAGTAATTCAATGGGATTTAATCAAGCAGTGGTCTTCCGCGGGAAGTTAAGGTACATGATTTTATAGAAGACGAAGAAAGGAGGCTTTCCGGCATTCCATATATTATATAATGTTCGATAGACAGGTTGCTGGTCCCACGACAGGGAGGAGATGACAGAGTTCCGAGGGGTACATATGGTCGTTGGTGCCAGAGCTCTATGTCGTGACTCGTGAGACGGAGTTGTTAACACGACGGAGTACAGACGGGAAAGAGAGTGATTACAGGATTTACAGGATAACAAGGCTACATATTCCTAAGATCACGTGACTATGTAATGACGATATCACGCGTCAGCCACTACGATTTTCTTTCCAAAAGCATTTTATTCCAGAGGGACCGTTTGCCGCTGCTCCAAAAAAGTTTGCTTGACTAAATACTGGACTTCCGCCAGTACTAGTTACTATTGCCAACGGTTTAACTTGTACTTTGTTTAAGGTTAATACAATAAATAAATATGTACAAAATGTACACATACAATTTAATAAGGTATTGTACATTACCTCCAGGCTCCAACTCTCGGAAACCCCATGGTGGCTTACGAAGCAGTCACCTCTGAATTGTAAATTCTATGTCAGTATAATCTGAAGTTACGACTAAACTATATTAGAAAGCATTCATTTGTTAATTTCTTTGCTTTTCGATGTACAGTAGGAAAGACTATGTTTTTAATTTTAATTGCATCCAGTTGAATATTAGCATTATCAAGCACCTATGGCCCCTTTTACAGCAAACTGTCTTGTTTTCTATTCTCGTAGTAGAATGCGAGTATAAAGAAATTTAAAAAAATGAAGTGATGATGACAGTACATACAGTATATCCAGACATACAGTGTACTGTACATATACAGACCAAGATACAGAGCATCTACTGTACATGATACTGACAGTACCGTGGTACTGAAACTGAGAGAGAGGCTGATGGCCTCTTTTCGGCTACTACTTGCGGATCGTGTTGCGGATGGACATTTTGTCTGTCGACACGAGGTCTTGGTGTTGCAATCTCTCTGGATTCACAAACGACCACAAACACAATTTTGTTCTAAGGAATACACCGACATGGGTCGCAAGAAGAAGCCATTTATCGACAAGAAGAGTGCTCACAAGTTTGGTCTTGTACACAGGAGTCAAAGAGATCCATTGCAAGTAGATGAAGACGAATCTCAACGAGTTCTGTTGCCGCTCGCGCAGTCTAATGCTCCCAAGCCACACAATGATGGCGGACCATGTGAGAACGAAGCGGAGAAGCGCAGAGAACAACAGAAATTACACGGAATATACTTCGAGGACAATTACGATTATTTGCAGCACTTGAAACCGCGTGGAGAATGTGTTCTTGTCGAAACTACACCGGGTCCGTCTGGTGAATCGAGCAGCGAAACAAAACAGTTTGGAAATGTTGCATTGCCTTCTGGCTTGTTCGCCTCTGAAACGGAAGAGAACGAAGGGATGCTTCTGCGAGGTGTAATTGATTCTGGCTTCAATCCAAACCTAGATCCCGACATAGTAGAAGCATTGGACGGAGATATCGATTTAGAAGACCCTGAAAACTTGCTAGAAGATGATTTCATGGCTCTTGCTCACGGCGAAGGAGAACAATGCGAGGGAGATGATAATTCAGATTTTTCTGGCTCGGATTTTGGGTCAGGCTTTGAAGACGACGACATGTTCGGTGAAGAAACTCATTTTGATAAGAAATCTCGGTTCACGGAATATTCTATGACGTCATCTGTGATACGTCGTACGGATGGCTTGCAGTTGTTAGACAGGCAATTTGAAACGCTAATGGCGGATTACGATGAAGAGAAAATCGGTGGCCTTGACGAAGACGTCACAACAGGACATTGTGATGTCCACGATGTACTCATTGACAATGCTATTCATGACTTTGAACAAAACATGCAGGTGAACAGGCTAGACATGGACACTGGAGAAGCTCTCATAGGCGAGGACACCCTAGAAGAGGGCGATACTTCTGTTGATTATGACATCACAGACGAACCTCGAAAGGAACTCTGGGATTGCGAATCAATGGTCAGTACATATTCTAACCTCTACAACCACCCAAAGATTATAGACGATGACAAGTCAACACGTAAGCCTATCAAATTGCTCGGCAGGCAAGGAATCCCAGAGGGTATCTTGCGGAAAAAAGAGTTAAATAAATCGGATATCGAAAATGATTTGCTTTGTGTTAAGAAGGTGGGTATTGCACGACCAAAAGACGAGACACTCAATGACAAAAAAGAACGCAAGCAAGCCGTCAAAGAAGAGAGGCGGGCAAGACGCGTTGAGAAGAAAGAACGGCAGATTGCATTCAAATCCGAAAAGATCAAACAAGAAAAGGCTACTCTTGGTAGAGTTAGTCAAATTGCATTGTGAAGATAAATTAGAAACTCAAACTGCTTGTGTACCATAAAACGCATTTTGGATTTATTGTAGTATAAATTCTCCCCAGTCAAAGCAAATCAGGCGCCAAGAAACAACTCAAAATGCATGTTTGGATGGGAATCTTTAAAAATATACTTCAATCTGTACATAAGTTACAACAGGTTAACAATTAGTTGACCTCTGGTGACAGATAACGAGATCGCAATATTCAATGCGAAGAACATTGCTTTTTCTTTACAGACTTTCTTTGTTTGTACTTCTTGAGTAATTCCATTGCCTTGGGTTTGTAATCGAGTACCTGCGGAGAGACAGCCACACATTCTACAGCACTGCAAAACAACAGATTGTTTATCTTAGGAAATATGTTCAGCTGACAATAATGATTTGATTATAGAACACGGAAGCAAATTTGGTAGCATAATAGTACAAAAGCTGGATAATAATTTTTGAGGCAAACTGTGGCCGTAAACAGCACTAGACTGATATAAATGTTACGCAAGGAATGATATTAACCAAGAGGATTTCAACGGGGTCCAATTGTGCTTTATGTCAAACACTGCATCGACACAGACCCAGCACTACAAGGTATAGGCATTTATCTATCCGATATGATTCTGATCCGATATCAGATACTAACAACGCAAGCACAGTGATCATATCTATTACTTACAGCAAACTGTCTTAACAACTTAGCAATGTGGTCTAGCGGTTAGTATGTGTGGCTGCCAGTCAAAAGTTTCGGGTTCGACTCCCGGCCTAGCCGACATATAGATTCGTTATGTTTTCTGTGGTTTTAATTGTTGAGGGCCCCAAGGGAGACAAGCAATTGGCTTAACGGGCTACCAATGCTAAACAAAGTGACATTTACATGTTGGAAGGTTTTTTAATATAAAGGATACAAGAGACGCCCCTAACACACATTGGGTTTGCAAGTAACAAGGGGGAAACCAGCAAGATCTCTCAGCAGATGGAAACTGTCAACGTGTGGTAATCACCTTCATCATTGTTTGCTTGCCCTCTTTGAGCTGTTCGATGCTTAAACGACAGCGCTGGATGTTTCCCTGGGACAATGAAAGAAACCACTTAGTTATAACAATCGCAAATGTAGCACCCAAAATTATAAATTACATTTAGAAGACTGCCAAAACTTACTTGGATAAGCTCGTGTAGCAATCTTAGATGCTCGTCGAGAGGTGACTTCTGATGTTGCGTCTGAGGGCGACTAGGCTTTGGTAAACAGGCTTGGAAGTCTAGCATTCTGCTACACACATCTTCTTCCAACGAAGACTAATGAAAATAAATAAATAAATACTTATACACGGAGTCACCGATTATCAGGGAGCAGTTAAACGTCAGCAAATAAGACTGATTTCCTCACCAAGTCATCTAATTGCGATGACACATGGAACAGCTTCCAACATGATGCTGAATTGCGACTGCTCTTGCGGTTAGCTATGTCCGAACAAGTATGACGGCGGTCATCTGCAAAATACCAAGAATGAGTGACTCTCTGCGTTCACCGCCAATATAGCAGACATCACTGCATGTTAGAAATCACATCCCACCTTTTACTCTCACGTCGCTGTAGCGATAGAAATGATTGAACGCTGCCTTGCTGTTAACTTTGTAATCCCCAAGGATGGTAACGTGTGGTCTTCGCACCACAAACTGCTTGACATTGTCACCTGAGAATAAATGGGATAGATCTAGTAGTAATTCCGGTTCAGGATGTATGAAAGATGTCTTGGGTATGCCTTTTGGCCTTTTACGCGTAAATCTTTTACCTCCATCTTTCTCTGTGCCATCAAGCTGTTCAGACTTGAACTTGGGCGTTTTATTTTGTTCGTATGGCTGAGTTGGTGTTCGATGCTTTTCTGGTTGCCAAAACTGTTCTCCGCTTGATCTCTTCTGCTCATCAGAATGCAACAACAGATGCTGCCTTGGGTGTACTGTCGAAGGAAATGGCTGGCCATAACCAAAATTTTGTAGTTTTGCTAAGGAATCACTAGCGTTTGAGCAGTCATCATCCTCCTCTTCTTCTTCATCTTCAGCCTCGTCAGATGAAGGGCGCTCGATGGGCGTCTCCATGCCATATTTATCTTCTGTGGTGATCCTATCAGCAGCACAAGAAAACATGATTGAAGATCAAATAAGACAAAAAATAGCATATTGTACCATGCATTCTGCTAACAAATATGAATCCTAATGATCGGCAACCAAACAAGGAAAACCACTTACACAAGTTGTTTTCGAGGTTTCTTTCGCGGAGAGGCCTCCCCAGTACTAATTAACGTGGAAGCGAAATGTGCAGCGGGTGGTAGGGTCGAGCCCTGTAGATGTTTCTCATTTTGAGCGTCCACCTCTCGCTTGGAATCAGACCCTTGCACCCCAATGGCCCCTTGGCTGGACTCAGAAGCTGAAGCAGTACTATCGCTCCCAACACTACCACTGTCACTGGAAACAAAACAATGTAATTAGGATACACAAAGTAAAGCTCCAATTGAAATAGTAACATCAAAAATTAGACCCAGCTGTACTTTATTTAACATTGGAAAATATTATCTACAAATCGTAGAACTTGAATATGGCAATCTAACATCAGCAACAGACAATTGTGAAGCACCCATCCAAGCTGGTAGTTGGGTAACTATAACAATAGACAATGCTTAGAGAAGAAAACAGCACTGATTTCAAGTATCAAATCCCTTCCAAGAACACTAGTTGAGATCTGAGACTGTCCCTTAGACTCATGGCAACAAAATATTGGGTATATTTGAGACAACAAATTCTCCATTTGATACAATTCTGTAGCTACCACATTCAAATTGGAATTGTGCAAATGAGTTTATCAGTACAGAAAATGACCCTACTAGAACCCTCGTCTGCTAGCCTTTATCTTTTTCTGGTGACTATGTGGTGAACACTAAACTATTGACATGTGGAGAAACGTATGCCGATAGCTATGTATAGCGATGAGGAATGCAGATAGCACGATTGTAGCAATCTCTTCTGATACCTAGCATACAATAACAAATCAACCTGCTGATGCAGTTTGCTCTAAGGTGATTCAAATTGTCCAGGGGTCACTCGCTCATCCTTGGCCTTTGTAAGTCATTGGTCCCTGAGCTACTTGAACAGCCCAATCCCTGTCATCAATTACCAGTCAAGCCTTTCACGTACAGTCATAATGTTGAATCGGCTCTGTGGTTACAACGTGACCCCCGCAGAAGAGGTTGGCAGCCTCTCTTTAGTGTAAGTTTAACTTAGTCTAAACAAATGTATCCACAGTTAAAAGTCGTTTCAAAATTGAAGAAAATTCTCCGGTGAGGGTGAGACTTTCCGCATATACAAAGTAAACTTAAAGTGCTACTGCCACCAAAATTGATATTTCACATGTGGATAGAGCTCGATGAGAACATACGATTGGCAAAAATAATTTTTCAACTGAGACAGCGAGAACCAGAGATATCAAGCTCTGAACATCGACTTTTGAAGACTTTTGAGAATATTTACTACTAGTAAAAAGGGAGCGGAGGTCAGAACCCAGGTCGGAATCGCAAACAAGGTTAGTACGGGAAATTTCCCTTCTTTTCATTGGTAGTAAACATTCTCAGAAGTCGATGTTCAGAGCTCGATATCTCTGGTTCTCGACGTCTCAGTTGAAAAATTCTTTTTGCCAATCGTATTTTCTTATCGAGCTCTATCCACATGTGGACCATTCCACGCCAAATCACTCAAGATTGACCCTCACCCTCTCAGATTCTTTTCAAACTTCATGGAG
>OFHS01002301.1:1361-21902 GCA_900245855.1 Calvadosia cruxmelitensis
TTATTGCCATCAAATTTAAACTGAAGAAAGGTACAGAACAATGGATAATACTACGAATCCACGATACGTACCCGCTGCAAAGTGGGATCTCCAGCGCTGGAAGCCGCCATCTTTGAAATCTTACATCTCGCAATAGCCTCGATTCTTCATGTGATGTTGTTTGCTTCTCAGAAACTTCCGAAGTGAATCATTTGACTGATTTGTTCCTGCTGCAAGTGATGAGTGACATTGCCATTTCTTCGCTTCTTTTAGTAACTGCTAAGGAAAACTGCCCCGCAAACGCCACATGTGTGAGTTTATAAATTGTCCGTTATATCGACTGTTATTAGTTTAGTTTTGTGCAGAAGAAAAAGCAAGATGTATGCTTCAATAGTGTGAATTTTTTTCTCTCTCGAAGTTTACGTCATGCCGCTCATGCGAATAATATTTGGACACTGTCAGTCTGTCAGATGAAAAAATTCGATTTACACATAGTAATATACAATATTTGTCGTAAACGACTTGATGATTTTTTGCAGATTGAGTACACGGTTGGAGGCAGTGATGGCAATTTATTTGATAGCACATGGCGTCATAAAGGAAAGCGATACATTTGCATTGTCAAGGAATGCACATCAAAGTCTGTTGTGACTGATTTGTTGGTTGTCTCAGATGAAGATCCTATTCCTTCTGGCTACAGTGCAGTTAGCCAGACTGTAGACGGAGGTGCGGTGTTCCAGCAGAAGCTGCATAGTGTTCTTATCTCGTTAGGAATATGCTAGAATGCAATCTGCTTATATGCGAAACGTGTATGGAAGTAAAAGGTTTATTTACAGACGGATTTTGTATACATCCGACTCGAAATTGTAGTCTTAAACATCTAAACCGGGATTTCATAACTGTTTGCATATATTGAACAAATTTTACATATAATCAGATTTTCATAGTAAGCGGTGTTCACGAGCTACTAACTTCTACATTTCTACTGAATACTGTTTATTGTTTTCTATCTGAATTAAATCGAAATCTATACATAATGGTTCCTGTATGATGGCAGACAGAAGATTGAGGGAGAGAATGAACTAAGTGTCCTTCGTCCAGCAAATCCATCGTTATAAAACTTTCCTGACATGCGTCTGTTCAATCTGGAATGATTAAATGCACTGAAAATTTCATACCCACAAATTAATAAACTTGCCACTACTGCTTGATAATTAGTAAAACCACATAATGCGATGGAAGCATATGAGATCAGGTAATTGAAATTCAATAAACAAAAGTACTAAACAGGGATCCTTTACTAATTATGGCACTTTAATTCAATACCAGGACAGGTAACGTCATTCACCATTGGGTGTATATTTGCAATAAATTATTTGATAATACTGTTGTGTGACCAGCCTATACGGTTCAGTCGCATGATGGACTTTTGTACGATCACATGTAGGACACTTTGACTGCTGGTTATCACTTGAATTAAAAACTGTGCAGATGCACTGTATTACTATTTAACTCTTGGGTCTCCCTGTCGCATTACGTAATCAAACCTCCCACCTCACATTCGTGTTAGCCTCGTTATCCCTGTAAGTAATGAATGAGCCTTTTAGTCTCATTTCTGTATTTAGTTTGAATGAAGTATTCTGTAAAAGGTTATTTGCTTTTCCTCTCGTTACCATTCTCCTGTCAATCAGTATGTTAATTAGTATCGTATACGCTATTGTCTTGTAAATTATTCTGCATAATTACTGTATCTATAAATTGACTTGATATGTTGAAATATATCAGATGCTCCTGGATGGACAGAATGCAACGTGTTATTACACAGAGTCCCTTGTCGTTTGTGTGATACGACACTCCCTAATAAACAAGCAGATTTATGCCTAAGGGATGGCCGTGATCATGTGATGTAATTGTATTACTTTGTTTTTACCCATTTCTGTTATCAATTGCTTTGTATTTCGTTTGCTATATGTGTAGGGGTATCTTCTATGTTAGATTACGTGTCTAGTTAAGCCGTCCCGAGTAATCCGTATATTGTAGCACAGCATTTCTCTGTTAGTCCATCCGTAAACAATCTTGTATATTTGTCGGTCAACTAGTAATCACCCGTTGCAAGTCATTCCTTCCTCGGTGTTTGTTCAATAAAGACATCGACTCGACTCTCGCTCTTGGCTGGTACTCGTACAATATGGTCAAAACGTACACTCATACTCATACTCGTTTAAGTGCAGGCAAGGCTTCCTATCTAAGTAATCATCAAGTATTCTCTTCTACTCTAACAGGACATCGAGGTCTGCGGAAACATTTGCTGTGTGCCAAAGTGGAACAACTTTCATCGCCTGGCAACGCTGTCACTGATATTGTTCTCATTAATCGAGGAAAAGGAGAAAATTGTCCACCAAATTTCTACACAATAACGTAAGTTTCATTGTGAGGATTGACGAAACGTGATCCTAATGCATGTTGGGATATGTAGGATGCAAATGTTTTCAGGTTCTTAGTTTTGAGCTAAAGCCAACAGCTTGGTCATCCAAAACAATCTTTGAAATTGTCCAGTTTATAAACAAAGCTGTTAGCTAATCAATATAAATATTATACTGAATTGCATTCCTCAGCAGACACCAAGAGGACACAAAAGAAAATTAATAAATTTGAATTAAATTGGCACCTGTCTGATGAGGACAAATTGGTGTCGACTTGCTGATGTCCTGCTACAACACGCTTGACTGTGTTTTTTTAGACATGCAAACAGGCACTTTGATTATGTAAGCTCTTCTTCATATGTTCAATATATTGTTGTCAACCATGCTACGCACATAGCTCTTCCATGTGGTAAATAAGAATGTGTGTGCGTAATGAGCTAATTGTGTTCCTCGATTGTTCCCTTTTAGGCAAGAGATCAACGAGCTGCAGATTTCTTTTTCTGTAAAAATGATCAATCTAGCAAGACCTCCAGTGCCAGCTCCGCGACCGCGTGTCAACGTCAAAGCGGCCTCAGATAACAATAAGAATACAATCTCGTAAGTCAACCGCGTGTATGATTGTATAGGCCTATATGTTAGATCTTGTTGTTTTTGTTTCTTTCTTCAAGTTTCTTTTTTTCCAACAGGGAAATCATCCCTTATAGTCCATCAGTAGGTATGGAGACCTTTGCGATTTCTTGACATTTCCTAAAGCCACTGTCTTCCGTTTATTGCCGTGATATCTTTGTTGATCATTTCTGATTTTACTTTGTTGCTCTCGTTGTAGTTCTGGCTGGTATTCCTATTCAACTCAACCCAAAATTTGACTCTGACCGTTCAATGCGAGACGTATGTATTCATTTTTCAAATCTCATTAAACTCAATCTCATCGTACAGTGCATTCTTGTTCAGTCAATCAACAGGCAATAATTGATATTATCTTTCTTCTGCAGCCTCTCATGGATGATCTTCGATATCAGAACATGGATCAATTGAATCGTGAGGTTGGTAATTGACTTAAATTGTAATTATTGACATTAACATGTGTTATTTCTAATTAATAAAATATTGTATCATAGTAATTACCTATTTATTTTCACCCATTGTAATGTATTGTAGACATAATATTAATTGTATCTCAACCATGAAAATAAGATAATTATTGTAGCTCATTGGTTTTGAGAAGAAATGATTATGATGATGATGGGGGATTGATGGTGACGATGATGATGATGATGATCATGATAACGATGATGATAACGATGAGGTCTATCAGTGGCTTGGCAAGCATGGAGGGCATCCGTAATGTGTTTCTAAACACATCTGGCAAGCAGTACAGTATGCTGTTTCGATGGCGTCGCCAATCTGATGACTATTGAATAACGCTGTTGCCTTGACAACACTCAGAATGTGAATAAAATTAGATAAAGTTTCAGTGAAGTATACCGTTGTGTTAGCTGAGTGAATTTACATATGATGTTTTGCAATGGCGCACACCAGCAGAGAAAATTGAAGAGATCTTGCTCAAATTTTATGAGGAATGGGATGGGTCCAATTGAGGCACACTACTTCTTGCCTTGCTTCTTGCATTCTGTTTGTCTATAATGGCTGCATTTAGACTGCTACTTTCGTCACAGATTGAGTGTCCCATGGTAGCCGTTCAGGCCACCAAATTATCGTTACATTTTTTAAGCTATTGTTGTTGTCTTTGTTTTTAGTTCAACTACGACTTTTCACTCGAGAATGAAACCATCAACAAATGATAATCAGTCGGAGGGTGATGAAAATCGACGAGGGAATTGATGTTTGCTGGTGGCATGCTCAATACAAGCTGTGACTGTTCCACAAGGTCTTGCATAAGGAGCAAAGAATACTTATTGGACTAATTGACTGCAATGGATCGATGAACATGAATTCCACTGTCTACCAGCACGAGGCAGCGTCTTTCATCAGCGACTTCTTCTTTTGATCCATATTTGAGTGATTCACTCAGATGTTGATATCTGTCCATCTGATTGTAGTTGTAAATATTTAATTATTTCCCCTTTAATGCTATCGATTACTGTATTGATGAAGAATATAGAAATCCCTTCAAAACTAAATTTATGGCTACCTCCTTTGACTAGAATTTTCTTGATGCTGAGTTTGATATTGCTTCTTCGAGACACTTGTTAGTTGTGAATTTTTAAAGTTGTGGTCTTTAATTCAGTTTGCTCAACATGAAAAAGTTGTCCATCTTCCTGTTGGTGCACTTGTTACAAGACTACACCATTAATGACAATCAGACACGGCTCACCAACCAAAGAAAGACAAACCAACATCCATCGATATTTCACAATACATTACGATCAGATTTACGATACCACCTTGTTGTTTCTTTTTCATTGTTGACGCCGTGACACATCTCGGTCGATTGCCAGGTGATGACACCGTGGAGTGGCTGATGGGTGTAGGGCTCACATCTCACGAAGTGGCTTACAAACTTGAGTCTCTTTGAAAAGACCAAAGCAGACCCAGAAAATGGAAAAGGGAGGGTAGGAACCCCTTTGGCAGGGATCAGAAGTGGGGTTCTTTTCTACTGTAATTGCCCTTCAATTACTGTAATTTACAACAAAGCCATCCATAATAGGAATGTTCATAAATTATAGCACAGTATTCAAGCAAAGCTATTGTTGTTTCCATGGGTGCAACCTGAAAGGCACGAACCCCAAGAATTTAGGGGACAAGGGGCCTGGGTCACTCTGTGCTGCCAAACCTACTGTATATCATTAATGATAAGGAAACTATGACGATATGATACTGTAAGGAGTCCTGTAAAATAGCAGGGATAGAATTGAGTTTGATATTAAAACTTAGATAATATACTGCACATCTGCACAAGTACACAAAGCTCAGAAGGTTAGATCAAAATAGTCTCATTTTGAAGAACTTCTCAAGCTGAGGCTGTGGTCATGTGACCGATCCACGTGACGCGCCTGCTCATCTTTGTGATTGCAAGTTTGGCAAGCGAAAGTTCAGTCTCAGCGATTTCCACGAAGGAGAGCAGTTTAGTCGTGATTTTGCAACGCAAAATGGCTTTTATGAACAGTTTAATTGGGTCATTTATACCTATTCTGCTTATTATTGTATCTGTATTCAGTCAAGGTGCTGAAGCTTTTGACGGAGGAGACGCTGCAGCGTTGGTCATTGGCCTTATGATTGGTGTACTTGGAATTTGCGCTTGCCTCGGAGCTTACGCACGAAGAAGGAACGGTGCGCAATACTAGAACTTATTTATCTTTTGCGACAACAGATTTAGATATTGAGTACTGTAATGAGAGTACGGAACTTGGAACATTTGCTTGGCAACTTATGAACGTTTTGTAGAAGACTGGAACTGTCTTCAAAGATGGGAGGACTGACATTGATGGCGATGAGGTCATGTTCAGCAAGCCTGGGACATCTTGAACAAACTGACTTACGTTCTGCTGGAGAGAATACTAAATGAAACTGATAATTACCAGTTATTGTGCTGATGATAAGAAATTTTATCAAGTCTTCCACTAAAGCAGTTTTGTAGTCGACATTGCTCATACGAGTCATACGACACTTAGCCTTGATAAATACAATTTTGCATTTGGGAAATCAAGGTCTTCTTTTCTGTTAATGTGTTGTAAACGACTTGATATAATTATAATAAATATTAATTTATTCTCTACGAAATTAGCTGCTTTCTCCCATTTGAGACTGCTATGGTTTGCAAATTTGGACTTTTTAACAACCATTGAATAATTTGTCTGAATACAAAGAAAACTCACAGCTTACAGACTACCATCGGGAGCAGCTATCTAGGCCCTATTGTGCATGACCTCAGGTAAAGTTGTTTTCATAAAATATTAAAAATCCAAATTTAGTAAAAAGCAACAGTTTTCAAACAATTAGTCAAAAATTTCTTCTGACATGTAAATATTTTTGCAAAATCATTTATTTCCATTTAATTGTAATTCCAGGTAATATGTGATCTCACCCGGGTAAAAGAAATCGCGAAATCATGACCAACTAAGGGGACCAACTAAAAGTAAACAAACAATTTGAAGTCATTGAAATGATTTCTGCCGTGTTTCGGCATTCTGAATGAAGCAGTCACCAGTGTATTGTAATAAATTTATAACAACTTGATTTTTAAACTTTGTTTATTTGTTTTAGAAGAGGATAGTATAATTATGTGAATGTATTTTACATTACCATTTTTTAATTTATTTTACCAGCATTTTACTGAATATCAGAACAACTGAGATTTGTGAACGCTCAAGAACAGACAGGTTTTGCATGCCCCCAATTGATGAACTGGTTGTTGACAAGATGAGGAGAAATGTATCTAATAGCCTCTGTAAACCTAAATCAAAATAAACAGCGGGAAAATCTCAAGTTACCATGACTACCATACTATTATGCGTATTTCCTGAAAATGCTTTCTTATACAAAACATTGTCATTTGTGTCCATTACCATTACAGGAGCAGCTATGTACAATAAAGACGTTTCTATTTTATAGATCCATGTATGAGGAACTAAAGATGATATTCGCTCACGCCACTTATCATTTCTATTTTGGTAAATTGTAAACGCTGTTAGAGAATTGCAGTTCTCCATGGTCAATTTTGCTTTGCAAGAATTCTTTGACGTCGTCCTTTGAGCATTGTTTTGACCCTTGGCCATGCATGGCAAACATTTTCAACATGGAATGTATCCTGTCCAGTGACAAGCTGCCAATATTCGTGAGCATTCCCACGACATATGACCAATACATCTGCAATATAAACACAATGGTTTGGTTGACCTCTGCATATGAAGTTCAATCAATGCGAAACGATCGCTACTACAGTCCTTGCACATTATTACAATCACATCTTTGTGGTCCCAAATTCTACTGAGATTATCACAGCAATGAACATATTTGGGCTAATAAAACCAAACAGGCTTAAGAAAATCACAACGGGCTTGTCATCGGGTGGCTAGAACTACTAAACGAGATCTTTCATCTAATATCAGCTGTAACTTTTGCAGCTTGCTTCCAAGACACCATTTAATGTAAAGTCAAGCCTACTGTGAACAAGATATGGGTTGCATACTTGACTCAGGTAAGCCAGGAGTGTTGGCTTATGCCACTGGTGAAGCATTATGAGGTGCTTACTGATACATAGGCCTATCAACGTTTCAGCCAAGAGCAAACATCATTATAAACATTCCTGTACTGCACTGTCTAGCATTGCCTTGAAGACGGTCATTTGAGTGTGGACACATATAACAGGCTAATAAAATGTGCAATTCTAGCTCTCATAAAACAATTATGCTGCATTCGTGTGTTAGAAACTATCAAAGCAAGTGCTCACTGAATTTCCTCTTGAAAGATCCATTGAGGTCCCACAGAGCAGATACGTACTGTAATGCAATGCCCTTGAATGGCTATGATCATGAATGACTAGGATAACACTAGGATCATCGTTTTCTGTCAGCAGGGAGCCTACCAATGTGTTTTTTTTTGGAGGGGGAGAGAGCCTGCCACAATAGTCTAAGGGCCTGATTACATGAGGCGGGCCAGCCCGGCTAGACGGGCTGACACCTTTGAGTGAGATCGTTCCCTGCTATTGTTTCGCATTGTTTCTTTGCGGTGCGTTTATATGATTGTCGGGCCAGCCCGGTAAGGTGGGATCCCACCTCATTACCGGTGGGATCCCACCTGGGTGAGATGGAAAAATGCGACAAAATGTCATATAAACAACATCAGGCGGGCTGGCCCGGCAGTTGAAGTTTTCTACGCAGGCGCTAGGGTGACATATACATCTGGTGCCAACGGATAATTTGTCGACTCGTATGCGTCGATAAAAGCTCAACATCGTATCTTTCTTTCGCTTTTCATCATCAATACACAGTATGGAATCCAAAGCAAATAGCTTCGATCGAGTGGCGAATTGATCGAGTTTGTAATTAAACATGACTTCTATTCTGATCGTCCTATTCCGTAAAAAGAGTTACGGAATGCACTGGTAGTAAAATAGAAGGACAACCAGAGTTTATGCAGACCAAAATACGTGCTTCGAACGTGATAAAATGTGGCGAACACGCTTGCGTCGAAGAAACAGAGACCAGCCCGGCGAAAATTTGCCGGGCTGAAGCAGGGCCAGCCCGGACAGGAAATCACCATATAAACAATCGACAAAATTAGCCCGTCCCGGCGCCAAGCAGCCTGGCCCGCCTCATGTAATCAGGCCCTAAGTGGCTTGGCCCCATCAACTGGGGGAATTCCATACCTGCAACTCTTCTTCCTTCATGTCTTGTGATTCAGCAGTGAATGAATCTTCTTCATTGCCTTCGTACATTGCTTCTGAAGTTATAAACCAATGAAACAATTAAGATTGTGAAACTGGCTACAGTCACAGAAACCATTTACATGTACTTAATGCGCAAAAGCATTGATCCCGAATTACATTGTGCCAATTTCTATAGGGAAATTTCCTTTGCTTTCCAGAGCTTGAATTCCCTCCTCAGTTGCAAGTTACATTTTACAAGAAGCTGAACACGGCAATCAAGAATAAACGGCAAAGGCATCTTGTTTATCCATAGAAAAAGACAATTTGACGTCATGCCTCTATGCAAAACCAAAATGCAAAAAAAGAACATAAAGCTTATCAAATGTCGATAAATATTTCAATCTACATAACAATACTTGAGCACAATCAGAGGGTAAAAAAATAACGGACCTCAAAATAAATTGTAACATTTGCAAGAAAAATCCTGGTAAGGATGAAAACTGTAAGTACTACAACCTTGAAAGACATGACACACATTAGTTTCTCCTATCCTTCTTTCAGATTATCTAAATATCTTAAAATGAAGTTCTTGTAAGAGATGAGATGGATTTAAATGGTATTCAGATGTAGAATCTTTCTCATTTGACATGAATATGTGAATTGCTCAGGAGTAAACAAGAAGCATGAGTCAAGACAAGTTTCTCGTGCAGCAAATGATTATATGGGCTAGCATTCCAGACGACGACTAGCCTTACTGCAACGTGAAAAGTCAAGATACAGTGAAACCTGTCTACAACGGTCACCTCTGGGATCTGACGAAATGACCTTTATAGACATGTTTGACTGTAATGACATTTTGCAAGACCTTTTCTATACGTCAAAGGGCGGTCAACTTCATTTAATCACTACATGGGTAATGGTGCAGCTAAAGTCAGCTTAAGCAAATTCGAGATGACAAATATTACCTTTCGCGTTTGATTGGAATGACTTTGTAACGGAGAAGTGATTGGCTGTGGTCTCAATGATCACACCTTGTCCAACCCAGAAAGACAATCGACTGCGTAATGACGCACTGGAGATCTTTGTCTCTTCACTCAATTCCGTGAAACTCCAGTTATCTGGCAAACGAATCACAGTGACACGTCATCATCAATGTATTTATTTCACCTCACATGTCCTATTATATAGAACCTATGTAAATAAAAGGTCATACATAAGCATTTTAGAGGTTCCTCTAAATGTCACGACGAGGTTCCTCTAAATGTCTCTCTTCGCTATGTGAGATGAAATGTAAGTGTATTGTTGCTAGTTATGGAATAAACTCTTGTTGTTTGGTTTGTTTCTTACTGTTTGGTTTTGACACCTCCGTGAGCCATGATATTGAGGTTCCAAAAGCAGTTTATTTGATCAATTCATAAGGTGTTTGTTTTGGTGATTAAATAATTTAGTTGAATCCATGTGTATTTTGCCAAATTGCATATAGGCCTACCTACAACCCTCTGTTGTTTGTACGGCGTAACCCCGCTGATTTCACCCTGGTTAATATTACAATCAGCTTAATATCACATCAGTTTGGGAGCCAAGCCCTGTTAGAATCAACTATATATGCCCTCTTAATATCATGACCCGCTTATTATCAAGATATGTGGCTGGAATAATTGTGATAGTAACAAAGTTGCACTGCAACGAAATATAGCAAAATGTTGGTATTCAGTGATCGAGAAGGCCTCAAAGGAAACCCATTTATCAGGTCCAGTCCAGATGCAGTTTAGGACATAGCCTATTTGTTTGTTTCATTTATACATTTCCAGGTAAATTTGTAAACTTTGTCATCTATGAAATCAACTGCATTCATCTCTGTGAATGCTACCTTCAACAATGTTCTTGGCTGTCAGAAATTGCCCATACAACCTCAAACTAAATGCCTAACGACCACTCCCAAGATGAACCGGATTACGTTGGGCTAATTTCTCTTAACAATGACATCATAAAAGATATACAGTCAAACCTGTATTAGTGGCCACCTCTATAGAGCAGCCATCTGTGTATAAAGGCCATTCTTCTTACCCCCAAAATGACACTTTCTATAGACATCAACCTGGACAGAAAGGTCACCTGTCTATAAAGGTCATTTTTCTCGGGTCCCAAAAGTGACCATTATGGACAGGTTTCACTGTAATTACAAGACATCTATAACAATGTCTTGTCTGAGTGAGGCTAGAATTTGAAAATGATAATTGTAAATAATCACTCTTATCATTATCACTAATTATCACTATCATAAATAACGAAATAAAGAGAAAACACATTTCATCTCATGTTCTGCTTTCCACTTTGATTATCACAGCATTAGCCTCACTTGAACATTTCAACCTATACCATGACACTAAATGCCAACCGTGCAACTATATATAACAATTTAAATCAAATCACTAACTAAAAGTACCTTTTTCTTGAAACTTCAGAATCACCACGGCTTGCGCCGGAGTACACGATAAACTTTTAACAGAGCTCCCGAGTTCAATATCCATCTCCACCTTGCCAAGGTTAGTCAACCATTCCAAAGTTCGCATTCCTTTGGCCGTCTCAAATTCTTTAATATATGCTTCCATGATACTAGCAGATAACAAGACATTGGATGACAAACACAATAAAAAATACGTCCCCTGCAACTGCAGTTGTCATCACTATTATAGGGGCAGGGTAACCCTAGTTTCTTCATTTTCAATTTAAAACAAACAGAATACTTTACAAAATGTTGAGTGGAGGTACTACATTCAATAGAAGATTTATGTCTGCCATTTACGCAATTAAGTGTTTTACTTAAAGCTAAACGAACAACGAGGGTATAAATCATGTAGTCGTAAATACAAAGTTTGAATTTTATAAATACTTCAAAAACTAAAATAACGATTGTAATGGCTGACGCATTGCCATTGTGTAGGCTAAAAATCGTCATTGTGTAGTCACATGACTATATGAATATCTGTTGTTGTAAAAAGCGCTATAGAAGAAATAAATCATTATCATTAATATGTAACCGTATCATCTTGTAATCACTCTCTTTCCCGTCTGTACTTCGTCTTTGTCAACAAATCTGTCTGACCTGTATTCTACGCTGTGTCTCACGACACAGAGCTCTGGCGCCAACGACCATATGTACTTCTTGGAACTCTGCCATTTTTCCCTGTCGTGGGACCAGTCAGGTATGTGCAAAATATATACGTTATGGAATACGAAAGCCTCCATTCTCGCCTCTACTCTCCTGTACGATATATTACCAAAAGATCAATTTTGGGGCTACTCTGTCCTTAAACCAAATCAGTAATAAAAGCTGAAACGATTAAAATGCACAGTTTAACTCAAAACATCTCTGCATTAGCAGCAGTGAAATCACTACCACAGAAGTCACAACGTTGATTATCCAGAAACGAAACTGTCTGTCCGAAGCCGCAACAGTGCAATGTGAATGGTTCCACGTCAGCAAGTCATGCAGTGGTTGTGGCGTACTGTCCAACCAGGCGCTGCTACTTTCATGAGTCTACAAATGAGTTACAATGGTTGCACCTTTTAATATTCTCAGGTGGCTCCACAACGTCTTCTTTCAACAACGGCCAAAAAGCACCAGAGAGGATCAACGCATCGAACTCAATTGATGCCTGGATGGACAAACACAAGAGTCACTTAAGGGTACACTATAACAAAAAGTATGCAATTAACCTCCTAATTGCCATCTCATAACATTACGTGACACATTACAACATATGACGGTAAGGGACAGGTTTGTCTGTTTATTACACTGCATTGTATAACAGCAGCAATTAATGTCTAGGCTAGGCTGGCTAGCGATAGTCAGACTACCTTCACTGCAAACTGCCCTCGTTGGACCTTGCAATTCACAACAAAATTTCATAACTTTGTATCACAGGCATCTTTGAGTTTGACATTGCTTCTTTATTGCTTTGCTTCAAATGATCAATTGAGGGGCTGACAGAGCAGGAGTCTATAGATCCCTCTTTCCATAACATCAACTCATGTCTTTCAAAACAAGGTTTTAAATTTTTGTATCTGAGCAAGACTAATTTGTAATTCTATAACTGTGGAAATAAACAACACGAGGAACAATTACCACTGAACAGGAAATGTTTCAAGAAAGACACCTTGACATGCCTACGACAGCTCAGATAATTTCAACATGAAATCACAGCTTTCTGATGTACCTCGTCCTCTTTATCTTTGTCCAGCTGTGTTCGTATCTGGCGGTTTATTCGCTGAGAATCTTGAACATCTTTCAGCATAATGTCACAAAAGTGTAAATGGTTTTCACCAAACCGACGTTTCAACAGTTCAAGGTAACGGCGCTAAATCAAGAAAGAAGAAACATGTGACAACCAACCATGAACGTCTTAAGGATTATCCCGAATCAGGATCAATCACCAAGCAATATTACCACTACGCAACCCATAGATTGTTCTTATACTGATGATCAAATGAAAATACATCAACTAATATACATTACAGCTAGCCTGTGGGACGTCATAAACCTGTCTTTACAGACCACATGTGTTCAGACAATGTTCAGTTTCCAAGGCTATAAAGGATTCTTTTCACACAAGCTCTGTATGAAGGTTTTCAAAATCTAAACATAGATCATTTTAAAGTTTGCAGGTCGTCCAATAACTTGTGATATTTGAAAGTCTTAACAGGATGCCCACAGCAACACGGTTTGGTAGATTGGTTGTCAGGGTTGGCGATGACAGTCAGTGGTAGTTGGGCGGTGGATAGCTTGTTCAAACAAAGCCATCGTTTTCTCGTCAATGTCGCTGAGGCAGGCGTCATGCTTGTCATATGCTGTAGGAGTGGGCTTCAAACAAGTCAGCCCGATATCGCAAGGCATCTTCATGAGCAACAAAGTTATAGCTGTGATGACACGCTACCGCCTACAACAATGGTATATAAAACAACTAAAAAAGAAATAAGTAGGCATACTGTATTAGTTCTGACCTCATTGGTGACATCATAGGAATAACAGGACAGAATACGATCCGCCAACAGTGTCCGGTATTCAGAAGCAAACAGGTCTTTGCTGCCGTAAATGTTGATCAGAACATTGATTATGTCAGCTGTCCTTTGACCTTTGACAGATGGGTCTATTATATCAGAAATGATAACAACTCACAAGTAATGATATAAAACACTATCCATGTACAAACTGACAGGCGTGACAGCAGGTTAAACAAAAGAGAAAGCAGAACTAACTTGGATCTAGCCGTAATAGATCAAGTGAGTCTGCCTTTCAGACCATGTGGATGAAATCTAAGCAAGGGTCGACAGGTTCAAGAGACCGGCATGCCTGTGACATCATTTGTCTGCTGAGACAAGCAGACAGCTGCAGGCGTGGTCACACATTATCAGAATAACACGTCATGTCTCATCTGACCTAGCCACATAGGCCCAATTGTCTAAATGTTGCTAGTTCATTTGCCCGCATCATTGCCTAGTTGCAAATGTGGCCACATTGCCTGCACAATGCCAGATTGCTTGCCATTTGCCTGCTACATTGTTTGACACATTGCTTGCCACGTTGCTGGCATAGTCCGCTATCAGCTGCTTGCGTATGCATTAGAATTGCTAGCTGTTGATCCAACCCAACTGGCCCTTCTATCCCACCAGCACTTTCTCTGGTGATGGGAACTTGAATTACAAGGATTTACACTTCTTGCTTAGTATGACTTAGTGTTTGGGACCGTGACACGTCGCCAGTTGTTTTGCCATTACTCTGGATGTGATGTCTGTCTACACCCAAGCACCAACCTAACAAAGCCTCGACTATTGACAATGAGTTTTAACAGACGCCTAAATCACTGAAAACTCATATTGATTGCACAACAGCTAACATGTGGTTGTAATGAATCTCATAACTTGGTATTTATTTAAGTTAATACTCTTAACCTCTTCAAATACTGCGTAGAACAGTAATAACGATGAGTCAATGACACATACAATGACATGAACCTACAAGTAGTCATGACCGCATCATTACCAGGCAAGGCGTCAATAGGATCAGGCATCCAGTCTTCGCCATCTGATTCAACATCACCATTGCGAGAATGATCTAAAAGAGCTGACTCAGAAAACAGCTCCTGAAAAATAAAAATAACAACATGAAATAGAGGAAGTATCGAATGTGATCACATAAATCGCATCATCAATGAAACCAACAATCATTGCGTCAAGGCAAGCAAATAGCATTACAGCCAAACTCGGCTGATGTTCCAACTACAAAGTGGGATACTAAACGATTTGGGACATTAAAGATGTTGAAATATCAAGGGAGTGTGGAATGTGGATTTCAATTCAAATAGTGGGGACAATAAGCAATGTGGAGGTCAATGGAACACCGTATTGAGTCAGTTGGCCCATTTAGTGAGGTAAATTTACAATGGCAGTAAGGCTACTCGAATTCAATCAGTGAGAATAAAAAGATCTCAGTGAGATGCGACAATCTACCCAATGGGTTATTCGCTGAGCCCAACTACATACTTCATTCCTTTCATGCGCACAGTAGGTCTATTGTTACTGTGAGTGGTATTCAATAATAACCTCGTTTTTCTTCTTCACTGCACATAGTTGGCATGGCAACCTTGATCACAAGTGTTCAGCCAATATTGTAAATAAAATTAAAAATTAACTTACTTCGACTAGCTCAGCGCCACTTTCTTGATCTGTAAGACTCACAATGACACACCTGATTGTATCGTCCCGCTGCCTGTAAGAATGCAGGATGACACAACGTCATTGCAGCTAGATGCCGTAGTAAGCATGAAAGGGATACCAATAGATCCGAGGGAAAAGAAGAAGCATACTATCTTTTACTTGGCCGTTTATCGTACATGCCACGGATCGCATCCTATTGTACAGTCAAATCTGTATTAGCAGCCACTTCTGTTGAGCAGCCACCTGTGTATAAAGGCCACTCTTCAAAGCTCCAAAAATGATACTTTCTATAGAAAGATCACCTGTCTATAAAGGTCATGTTTCTTAGGTCCCAGAGGTGATCTTTATAGACAGGTTTACTTTATATCAAAAATGATGAAATGGCTTAGCTAAGAGAAAATACCACAATACTCTACACAGGAGTGGATATTTTCCATCAACACTACCTTCATAGCAATAGGTTAACCCGTTCATTCAAAATTTATCATGTTTCTTTATGCTGCATCCACAGTTTTGGAGTGATGCCTTTGCGAGATATCAAGTGTTACGTCCGTCTAGAGGATACAGCCGAGTCCAACAGCAGATCATTCCTTACCTCAGGTAATCTCGTAGCGGAAGACAAACTTGCTCGAGAATAACTCCTGTTGGATCCAGGTAACGCAACATCTTAATTGCCGAGATGTATTGCGTGATAATATCGGACGTGTTCACTGCCGGGTGAAGTAGTCTCTTCTCAAACCTGCAAGACAAGAATATAAGGAAACTAAGAACTATTGGTCTATTATGTTGCATTTCATCAACATCTTTCCTATACAGTGTAATCTCGTTAATACCACTTTGGTTTTCCAGCCAAAATTGTGACAATAAGCGATTTGCAATATTAAACAAGTTAAAATAGTTGATTTAGACAGAGCTCGGTTCTCAAAATGAAATGATATTAAACGGGTTGTGATATTAACCCATGTCCTGCTCGTAAAACTCTTTAAATGAAGACTTGAAGTCGCTTCATCAATTGCTGATTGGTTGCTTGCTAAGGACTAACTATTTAATTGGTTATGTGTTGCTACTTTTGACTTGTTTCAAAAACTTATATACACGTCAACAGCAGGACAAGGGTTAACTGAGGTGATATTAACGGGTTACACTATACTGATAAAACTGTATCGATTCGATTACTCTAAAATTCAAAGTCTCTAAATAAGTGGCACAAATGATACAATATGTGTAGTGCGATGCCTTGGCTTACGATTGCCGAAGAGATTGAATCAGCTTGCTTCTAAGCTCTGTTTTGAGAAGGCATTCCTACAAGAAGAAAAAGAAAAATTCCATTCCGGGCGAGCTCAATCGAAGAATTCCAACTCATACATTTTAAATTTAAAGCACACCTTTTAAGATGTTTAGACCTTTGTTTTCAATCTTTCAGCTTTAGTTTGGCATATGAAGGCTAACATCAAGGACAATTGAACAAAGCAGCTGCTTCTGGGGCATTGAAAAAAAATTCAATCCCAAAAAGACTAATTTGCGATCCTTGTATTCAATACAGGTTCATCAAAATCACATGGCTATCGCATTTCGCTCGCATGTCTCAATATCTGCTGATTCCAGTCCGCAATCACCGAAGGTGGTCACTTAAGACAGGTGGTCAGTAAGACAGGTTGGGTTGGGCTGTGCTGAAAACATTGGTAAGTAATAACAACAATAACCCTATTGATATTCTAATATTTATACAGATAATTGTTATTTATAACTCATCTGGTTGATGACATGAATGGTATATACACACGACAGAGGTACATCTCACCTTCAAATCCACAACAGCAGGCTGCGAGTCAGGATATTCAACAATAATCTCAAACAACTCAGATATTCTGTAGGAGAGAGAATTAACCTCCACTTTAATGCCACCTCGGTAATGGTACCAACAACATCAGTGTAAAAGAAAATACCAACATCAGACAGCATGTACTTCACTCTTAACAATGTAGCAGTCTCAGAAACTACCAGAAGATAATTGAGGCCTACCCATCTAGGGATATGAGCATTGCATTAGTACATATCCCCCTCCCTACGAAGTGAGCATTATCGTTCTTGTATACCTCATCTCTGCAAAGTTCTTATGAATGAAGTAGTGGAGCCTCCTGTGCCAATCGTCTAATGACAATAAATCCTTAGAGCCAGCTTGTTCGCCTGAAAGCAGAAGAAACACTTGTGTGGTTATACAGTTTAGCATGTCTTAAATAGCGGCCACCTGTCTTGTGAGACCACCTTCCAATGGCTCTTTTGAATTTGAACAGTGCAATCGATCTTATGCAAGCACCTGTGTCAAGAAAACACTCTTAATTCGCCCATTGGGTGGTCTCTCGAGACACTAAGACAGGTCTGACTGCACATTGGTCAGGCAATGTTGTTTCAGATTTAGAAAAGGATTAGCAAACACATTGTTCAAGTCAAGAGTTTCAAAAATCCAGAGGAAAACCAAGACTACACTGAAACATTGATACATGAGTTGACCATGCTTCTAGCTTATACCTCCATTTAATTGACAATAACAGGCGCCTTGTAGAAATCGATTAAGGCTCTACTCACCACAAATGTAGCTCTACCTAACCTACTACTCTTGGTTAATCGTATAATGTCAATTGAAAATCTATTATCACCTATCACGTATACAATTTCAATGAAAGACTGAAAATACAGATGAGTATGAAAACATATCTGATTACAAAAAGAGTCTACTTCACTTACGATCTGACTTGAAGATCATCTCAAGCCAGCCAAGCACATTGGATTCCATCCATCTCACACAATCATTGAGGAATTGCATCATGAACTCTCCTTTGCAGTTCTCATCAATGTAAGACTTGATCTAGATCCAATAATACATCAAATACAATTATTTGACACAAAATAGAAATGAGAATCGTTATAAATTTTGCAATAGTTTTAGTACCTGTAGTGGCTGACACGCGGTCAGTGTGAACTTGATGTTGTCAATGTGTAGTCACGTGATTGTAAGAATATGTAGCCGTGTCATCCTGTAATCATTCTCTTTGCCGTCTGTATTTCGTCGTGTTAACAACTCAGTCTGTCCTGTGTTACACACGGTGTCTCACGATATAGAGCTCTGGAACCAACGACCATATGTACTCCTTGAAACTCTGCCATCTCTCCCTCTCGTCGGACCAGCACCCTGTCCACTACATACTTATTTTAGTTTAAAATTTGTCAAAAACCAAACTGCAATTCTATTAACTCAGAAGTCAAAAGTTGTGGTTATTTTATCGGGAGTTTGAACTTCAATAACACTTGGGGTTTCCAATTAATTAACCAATTACTTGAATGAACTTTTGAGGAATATATCTGTAGTGCTCTGGTCCAAGGGACAGCTAAGTTAACATCATGCCAGTAAGCAAGAATTCTATGTCAAGACAGTTTTTTCAAGTGTAACAAATGAGACAAATTTACACCACGATGGATCAAAATAGTTTTGAGGAGGAAACTACGACAAAGCAGCATGTTTATCACCTACCATTGTAAAAATATGGGATTACAAATATTGCATGTGACCAAATGGTTCCTTTATAACAGTGACAGCAGCCAGCATCCCCTACCTGATTGTGGAGGACGGCAGCCACAGCAGGAGAAGCTGCAATGTTGAACATTTCCATTTCGCCTAACATGACGCATAAGCGCTTGAAATTACTGATCAACAGTAAACAGCAACAGTCGGGTTTGTCCTTTGAGCACGTTGAGCAAGCCATGAGAACATCATCTTCATCATCTGAACTGAGAAACGAAGTGTTTCCTGTAACCAAGACGCAAAAAATATTTCATACATGGTTCGGATAATCAAAGACATATCAATTCACAGTGAATCCATCTGATTGTATTGAAGAGCAGTGCGTGTAGCTTGATTGACAACGATGTAATGAATATAATATCAAAATCCTACATCACGAAAACGCTAATTTACATGTATTGCGCAACAACGAAACAACAGAGAAAACAACAACGTAAGTCCCGTCCATAGCGACGAATAATCAACCGCCACAGTATTAACACAATTACAAGCAGGGAACTAAGGACATCACATGTCATTAAAGAAAAAATTAGTCATGTTGCTTAGATAGAACAAGAAACCAAGAAATTATATGCAAATATTTAAACAAACTGTGACTTCTCCAAAACAAGCATGGTCAGTGCGAAATCGAACTCAGCTTTGTTGTTTACGCACAACTTTTAAATGGATGGAAAAGTACATGGAAAGATGCAGGACAACTGGACATATTTATTGAGCAGAAGAGTGTTGGCATCAATGCCTATAATGGAGCTCATTTCTGCTTGAGGAGAGCTCTCTTAAATCATGAGAAGCATGTTTAGTCTGCATGAGTGTATCTGAACCCTACGCCAGGGAAGTGGGAGCTAGCCCAGTTGAATCTGTTGGACCAGGCAGTAGACGTCTGATACCTTCTTGGTACCAATCACCTATATAGTAATCCAGTCAACCAGTTTGACATTGGTCTTGGCAGCAGAGACTAGTTGTGACATGGGGTAATCGCAGAATGTGGCACAGCATGCAAACACCCAGTTCAGTAGTTGGTTGCATTGCCCATAATGATTCTGTAGCTACTAATGCTTTCAGGATATTGTATGAAAAACGATGGAAATAAGTTGGTCCCTCATTCACATTAGAACTACCACAAAAATATGCAGCAGAGATCAATGCCATTGTCAGTTACGGGAATGATTTATCATCCTTACCTCCATTGCTTGATGATGCATTGTGCTTGTGGTATGCCTTGAAGGCAGTTGTGAACAGCGATTCCATGTGATGTGTAAATGTTTCTCTTCCATGCTTCAAGAAAAGGGCAGCCTTGGTCATCACAAGAACATCACTGCAAAATGACAGAGCCAATTCACAACAAAAGATCGCCAAGGCAACTGATAAAGATCAGCTTCAATGCATGTCAGGTAGAGTTCCTAATCGATTGAAATTTCTCGTATCGATTAATCGGATGGCTCAGTCAACTAGTAATCGATTACTAATCGATTAATCGACAACAAAATTCGAAGAATTGCCGTGCGTAGTATTTA
>OFHS01002302.1:0-21895 GCA_900245855.1 Calvadosia cruxmelitensis
TAATAATAATAATAATAATAATAACATAACATATAATCTCAAAAATAATAGATGCAAACGATCTTATCCTTTGTCGTCAAACTGATAATAATGGATTACGATAATGAACGTTTCTGAAGAAGCTGTAGGGTGTCGTTTTACAAAATTGAAATCGGTGCTCAATTAAAAGATAAACAAACATAAAAATTCCAAGCATGCATGCAAGTTAATTGTATAACTGCATATAAGAGCACTCATTTCCACAGCATAATTCTAAATGCCTTATTATGTTGCGCAAATGTAACTTACATGTAGCATGTTTGTGGTAAATAAAAAACGTCAATAGTTCTGGCTTTTTTCATTGTCACAAACATTATTTTCGGCTTTTTTTTCATCGCTTTGCTCGGAAACTGATTGTCAAGAATTGTTTTATTTACAGTTGGATGCAATATAATGGCTGGTTCTTTCATATTTCGTTTATCTTCTACAGCTCCTCGCACATTTGTTTTGAAGCACAGTCATGGCCGATGTATTCGCTACTCCGACAAGGACAAGGTTCTCCAATTTACATCGACATGCACTGATACGTTTTCGTGGATTTCAAATGGTCATCTAAAGCACGTGGCGACCGGAAAATGCGCACGTCCTCGGTCTTCTAAGAACGCGGCACTGATCACACTGACGATGGACTGCTCATCAGCTGACTCTCGTTTCATCCACACAAGTGGCAAATCTCTTAAGCACATCAGCACTGGAAAATGTCTGCATCCGAAATCAGGCTGGTATCCAGGAGAAGGGAATAACTTGGTGCTTTATTCTACATGTGACCAGAAGCGTTTAGCATTCGATCTACAGTATAGCAATTAAAATGCTGTAAAATGCCTCAATGATGCAATCTCAAAATAAATGATACAATGATCTTATCCTTTGTCTTCAAATTGAAATTATGTATTGCGAAAATGAACGTTACTGATGAAGCTACACCATGTCTCTCTATATAGATTTAGAATCGGTGCTCTATGACAAGATGCACAAACATAAGAACTCCATGCATGTATACAAATGCCTCCTTCTATAGTAAATAAATAACATGCATAACTACATGACATGACCTTTATTCACCTGTCACGAGCTATACTTCAATGGTTGTAGTTGTAACGGATTACTGTTTCCTTGAAATTTATACTTACTTTGAATAACATAACATTATATTATACGTAAATAAAGTTAATGTAATAAAATAGTATAACATGATGAACTAGCTCTCGCTACTGCTATAGTGTCATTCATATCGAATAACAGGACATGGCTAATGTGGCGTGGAATTTTATCAACTTCAGTTTCCATGCAGTGATCGCTCGTTATACATACGCGTTAAGGCAACGGGTAAACGCCAACGCCGAGTGCAGGGTACTTGCTGCAGTGGCTCGACGAAGACGACAGGAAAGCAAATCCGGCCACGGTCGATGCAGTTCAGTGGCTGTTGATCGTAGTCGACCATCCTTTTGGATGCAGTGGAATATGTTTAGAAAGGTGGAAGACCTGGCACTATCCATAAGCAGTTCGTTGTATATGCAAGTGCTTGCAGAGTTAAAAGGTCAACTGGCTTCACAGTTGAATATTCTGCATTGTTGCCAGTTGTATGCCTATATATGGTCAAATCGCTGTCCAAAGTTATGTTATCGGATGCAGAATACTACCCAAATAGAGTCATTGGTTGTAGCGTTTCAGAGTTTGATGACCGAACGTCATTATCAGGAAGCTGGCATTGGTATTGCATCAGTGACATGTCTTAATGATGGAATAAATTCTTATTCTGTCTAGTGCAGACATTTTCGAAAAACGTGCCAGGGATGACAGCTTGTCGTGAAGAGTAATAACGTAAACATGCATTGGAGGTCACAACGCCATTAGCGGTAACATCAAGACATTTCTCTGACTGATTCGGCTTCAACCTTGTCGTACCGTTGGGGCATGTGTACTCGGGAGCACCTGAGCAACTTATTAAGTAAACTTGATCGTCGTTGTCAATTGATTTGAGGCACTTTTGTTCCCATGTCCACAGTTGCCATACATCCAAATAGCTACATGGAGATGACACTATATTGCCTATCTCACTGAAAGGCAAACGCAATTTTAAGGTTCTCGATACGGAAGGTGTCTCAAAGGAAAAGGCGAATAAGAACAATCACCATCAATGCTGATAGCTTCATCATATTGCTATATTGACATGGGGAGGGGGGAACTACACGATAATTTGTACTGGGGGTGTTACCGGAGATATGAAAAAAGTATCTAAACGTTTCAGGAATGTTGAATAGGATGCCAGCAAAAATGTTCAGCTAATATTGAATATGACACCCATGATTAACAAAATATATTGAAAACTATGCCAATATCAAAACTATGGTATACAGATCTATTGACTTAGATAACCTAAACTATACATCATTTCTAAAATGTATACCCAATTAATTTACTAATATTAGAACAATTACACCCAAAGGAGATGGGGCGTCTCCATATAGAAAATATAAAGAGGTTCAACTCCTTATCGAACCTATTGATCATTCACATGCAGCATGCTAAGTAGTTTTCTAAACCCGGACGTTTCCTTTCTTGTACCTATAGGTATGGATGTGCTTGTATAATTCTGTAAAACGGCATTAACTGCCGCATTGCAAGTAACCTGCGTGCAGACGAACTATGTTTTATCTGTAAAATAGTACGGCTGCGCAGTTTTGAAAAGTTTCTTGTTCTACTACTACCAGCTTCTGGGTAGTATAGGTGTTGGATTTGCAAATGCAAACACTTTTGAAAAATGAACGCTAGCGTGATTTCGGCCTTGTCTCTATATCAAGGAAGATAATTTTCAAACAACAATTATAGGTTCGAATTAGCCAATCACAGCATACTACCCATAAACTGGTAGTAGGAGAACAATCAACTTTGCAAAACTGCGCAGACGTATTATTTTACGGAAAAACTGTCCATCTGCACGCAGGCTACATTGCAAGTAGAATGATTATGGCTAAAATGGCAGGTAAGAAGCTACTTACATGAAAAAAGTTAAAGCTTTTCAAGATATTTCATTACAAAGAATTTGTTGGAACTGCTTGTGTAAGGCTTCCCGAACGACGGTCAGGAAGGGACAGCTAATTTTAGACTGTGATATGCAATGTGGATCGTACACGATCGTTAAACATAAGGATGAAGCTGTATGTAATTAACATAGATTCGCTGAAAACCATTCTTGAAGTTTAAATGGCTCGCAATGAGAGTATAACCAGTACATAAAATCAATCAGACACTTCTAGATTGTGTTCCGTGCAACATACTGTAGGGCGTGAAGCTTACATTAGAAGAACCTAGATATATGTCGGAAAATAGCAGAAGGACATAAACTCTCTGAACTTCAGAAATACAAGAACACACCAGGATGAATGGAGACTAAAGAAGGCAAAAGCTTGCAGTTCGTCACCATGTACTTTGATTGCCACCAAAGCACAGCATAGGCTAATTACATGAAATAGTACTGTCAAACAGCCAACATAGCAGCAGCGAGATATCACTATCAAATTCATTATGGTGTGCGAACTGGAGTTCTTTATCACTTACACTGTACTTTGGACTGACTGATGAAAATCGTCAATGAAGAAAAGAAGAATCTGGAATTTCTAATACTTAATTACAAACACCAAACAAGAAAACAAATGCAAATAATATTGTATGCTTTTAAACGAATAGAACGGATCGACTGTTTGCTTTTAAGTTAGGCACAATCGCTGAATGTTCAACAATACTAAATGTAATTTACTTACTTTGAAATGTTGGATTGCCAAAGTACGATGGTCCTAGTACGATAGCTCTTCTTTCTTTCAATCAAAGAAATAATGACCAGATGGAAGTCTCGCGATTGATTCCCAAGAAAATGAAGCCTGATAATCTACATTATCCCCTACCCTCACAGTACAAATCTGATTGATATTGAAGGAGACAAGTCGTGACGTCCCTGGAAAAGCAAATGCTTCTTTACCATGTCGTCATTTCGCACGTTTTGAACAATAATAAGTATTTAAGCAAAGGTAAATTTACGTCTATGGACTATACACTGTATCCATAATCCATGACAGATCGATTCTGTTCATTTTACACGGAAGTTTGTGCAATATTTATATTGCCTTGTTTATAAGCAATACTGACATTATAGTATCATTCCAGATTCCACGCTTCGATATCTCTTTACTGTTCACAATATAGAAGGGCAACGAGGCTGCCAAGCATAGCATCAAGAGAACAAAACGCGTTTCTTGGTATCCATTCTAGCGTGATGTTTTTCCATCTATTGTATTCTAAAGACAATGCAGGGCTGTTTTATATAAAATATCGCAAAATTAGCTGTTGCAATAGTTGTTTCAGCAGCTAATAAGAATACCACTACCCTATGATCATCACGACCATTAAATTACGGCAAATGACGCCGTCGGCTTCTGCGATCGTGCAGCAACGCAGGCTACGATTCATCGGCCACACTTTGAGAAGTAAGGATCGCTCTCCCCAGCCCCTACATGAAATCATGGAGTGGAACCCACTGAACTATTCCGCCGAGGCTTTGCCAATCTTTATACTTATCGTGATGTGTTAACGTCGGACTGTTTGTTTACTTGTGTACCATTGTCGTCTGTGAGTAATCGTAGTGTGTGGAAAATGTGCATTTACTGCGAGAAACAGGAACGGGTTGTTCCGTTGAACACCACCGTTCGAAAAAAAAGAATAGGTGGAGGTTCCACGAAGACGACCAATCAGGGAGGTTTGTTTGCTGCTATTGTGGGAGTCACTTCCTTGCAAGAATCGAACTGTACTCGCACAGCTGCAAGTGAATCCAATAGGTCACGTAGCATCATCAAGCTTGATGCCCTCACAGTACACCACAAATAGGAACCGATTTCGTCCTCCAAAGGACCATAAAAGGTTCAGTTGATTGGTTCTTCTCCAGTCCCTTTCTGATACCCTAGGGTACAAAAAGGGAACCAATCTGGTACCCCCCACCGGCCCCCTATAGGGAACTATGTAAGGTACAAGCGATCTGTCCCCTTTCGGTCCTTTTTTTGATTTCCTTAGTTCTTAGAGTGTAATGTTGTGTTTAAGTACTGAGGGACTATACCGTTGAAGCGTAGCGCTATATGTTTAGCAGAAGGCTTGAGCATTTAACGTGGTGCAGTATTTCTCGCTGAAGTGTGGTGCTATAGATCTGGCAGAATATTTCGGTTTTTAACTTGACCAAGCACTTCTCGATGAAGTGTTTTGATTTTAGAAAGCTTAAATCATTTCTTTTGACCAACTTGTTCCTGTGGTTGTGAATTCAGCTGTAAGCCTCTGTATGATCAGAAAGTTTACTAGAAAATGTCAATAGACGGCAAAACGATGCAGGAAGTTTGATCAATGCAAATCCTTTCAGATCATCTTTCCTTTGCAAATCCTTTTACTTCCTTGTGGCCTGTAGGCCAAGAAGATGATCCTAAATAATGTTGTGCTCACCCCTTCCATGAAGAGCCAAAATTAAATCAAACTAATGCCCCTTAATTGATGTTCTCTATAAAATTCCAAAATGTTAACAGAAGTTCGCTGACTCACTAGCGAACAATATATCATCGAAGATGACGTAGCGTGCGGCTTCAACTTGTCCGTCATCAACAGGACGGTTCAACACGGGCAGCGACCAGGGTCTTTTACGCGCCTTAGTCACCATCAACACCAAGCTGGAGAGAGCATGACTCATTGGAAACCATAAAAGGTGAAGCACAATGCTCTCCTGTCGCAATTTTCAAGCCAAACTGTGCTGTTCTGAAATCATATTTTTGTGTTTGCGACATAGGTTCTGTGGACATAAAATTTAGACTTTAGACCCCTGTGTAGCTAAAGCATCCTGTATACCAGTATGCATGTTTTACGCTTATTATCGTTTGACTTGTGCACATTAATTTAGATTTATTTTACCTTACTTCAGAATCGTCTTTTCCGGCATCCAACTACAGGAATCAAATTTCATAAACGTGCTTTTGGAGATCGTCTAAAATGACGTAATCTGCTGTTGCCATCTATAGGCACTACCTTGAAATGGACGCTCTTGATATTGAATGCCTAGCTGACCGTCTCACAAGGCATAGAGATAGCAAAAAAGACGAAAAACTTGTTTTATGATGGATATGAATTTGTGTACAGTATAATTACGGTTCGCGCCATGAGGCATGCGAACATAAAAGACATGAACGGCAGTATGTTCAAGCAATTTAAATGAAAAGTACGATTAAATTAAGCAATCTGACTGAGAGCCTATAAATCAGCTGTCCTTCGATTCTTACTGTGCTTGTTGTGTGATGTCTTTGCCTTGCGGGTGTCGCAGAGGAAGGAGGATGATACGTCAGACAATGAGTATTGAGATTGTAGAAATATGACAATTGAACCAGTCCTGTGTCATTTACTTTAAAAGTAACTAGTGACAGCTACAGGTACATCGTATAGAACGTAACTTGTTACCTATAAAAGTGCTTACTCATCCTCAGAAGTAAGTTTCTAAAGTTACTTGTCCACAAGAAGTAACTAGTTACAGTTACATTCAAAATTACAAATTAATGATCCAACAAGCAAGTCTTGCAATGTTAATTTTAGGTTGTTGTTGCTTGAAAGTTGCAACAAGGAGGAATTTTTGTCTGGGAATATATATTTCGATGTTCTAAATTGATGTTTGCATCTTATAGAAAGAAGTTCTTGAAGGCAGGGCTCTTGTGCTTCCTTTAAAGCCTTAACATTATTTTATTGGAACACAATGAAAATAGGAAGCTATGCAGCCTGTAATATTACTATAATATTATATATAACACATTAGCTATGCTTTTAAGATTATTTCCGCTATCACTTCGCTGGCTCCACGTACACTTTACGTTGTTCGAGAACAATATATTCGTAGATGCTGAAGTATAGAATTCGTAAGGAGTCGAAAATGCTCCCTAAACATCGAATAAACCGTTTATCAGTTAATGCAATCTAGTATGTGTATAGATTTCATTAGTTTTCACAAAGTTCAGTAACTTCAAAACGGATCTAAGTAGTTACATAATCCCAACATAGAAACGTATGAATTTAATAATTCAATCTAGAAAGCTAACAACAAAAATATGCAACATTTTATTGGATAAAAGTTAATATATATAATTATTCTAAATGTTGAAAATTTCGTGTAGCCCAGTGGGGTTGGATCATGTCCCCACGATTGTTATCAAATATCACAGAAATTATGATAAAGTATAGTTTTCTGTAAGGTTTTCACACAATGTATCTGTGAACTGTATTCTGGATTGCTGCTTCTATCTCTGTTCAGTCCCCTACAAGAGATGCCCTACAAATCGCTGCTGTAGTTTCATGCAAAATACACGAATAATGTCAAGGACTGATATTATTTCTATATTTACAAAAGTACTGTAGGTTATCGAAAGTACTTCTTCTGTCCTCAAGTATCCTGCTGGTCTTATGAATATAATGACCTGCTCAAGTGAATCGAAAGCGATGAACTGACCGATTCCATTGACTTTCAAGCCACAAGTACTGACTTTTAATTCACGCTCACAAGCAATAGAGCAAACCATTGTCTTAGCCTTGGTCCAAGGAAGGTTAAATAACACAATCCGAATACGTTTCATTTCAGTATATATATAAATCGAAGAAGAATATTAAAAATTGCCATAAAAGAAACATGAGGTACTCCTAGGTGGAATTAGAGGATAATTGATACATATAGTTTTGAAACTGCGAGTACTTATACTTTGGCGACAACCGAAGACCACATACTGTTTATATTCATGCGTTGCCTTAGCCATTCCAGCATGTCACAGCCTCATTTAGATACTTCATCTATCCAATATGAGGCAGAAATCATATTGCCATGTCTTCACTAAAAAGCAGGTTAATAATCTTCTACGCAGAGAATGAGACCAAGGAAATGCAAGGAGATAGTCTATGCAATCTTTTTTCTAGATCTTATATTAAATTTAATCCTTTCGACTGGAGCGGGATATTCCGGTGAGGATAATTCTTAACGTGTATTTTCTTTTTCAGATAAACAGTTCTTATTGCTTATTGAACTGAAGTAATTGCTGCTCCGTTAGTTCTGTTTATGCATACAATACAAGGCTGTCGAGATCTCTGCACATGTAGAATAGTGACTATTCCAAGACATCGGTTTTGTTTAAACTAAAGTATACATCGTCGTAGGCAGTTCTCAGTTATAGTTTACAATCCCCTTGCATAACATCAAAGTTTTGAAGTGATTTACTGTGTTCGAGATATAATTAAGGTAATCGTTTTGGAAACATATTTCCTAGTTGTTATAAGATGTTTCAAGAGACTAGCTCAGTTTGTTTCGTCTATTTCTTTGTATTGAGATATACTTGCATTATGCAAGCAGTAAAATTTGTTGAGGATAACATTCTATTGTACTATTTGTTACCGCTCGTCTGTTTGTTTATTCATCTGTAGGAATTCTTTGCCTATTTTTATGTTACTTTTGGTTGGTTAAAAAAATTATTAAACATTGGTTAAAAATGTTATTACTGTATTAAGTGCTAGTTTTACATAAGCTTAGTTACATAGTACCCACCAGATTTACAAGATTCAAAAGATTCGAGTGGAATCGAATAATGAGCTGTCGAACAAATTTTTGCTGGTCATAAAATGTATGCCATTTTTGCTGAATATTCTTTTATATAGAATTTTGAACACATTCATTCAAAGTTCTATATTAGCAGAATGATTGGAGGTTTCTGATAAGATTCGAATCACAGAAATAGACCTCAGGGTCACATAGCTTTGCATAAATCTGTTAATAATATTGGCTCCCTCAAGTATTTCAAAACACTTTATAATTAATGATAGCATACATTAGGCTTACAAATTTAACTCGTATATATTATCCTTAGTTAAGATTGAAATATTGAACAACATTTTAAAGCATTGATTTATGACATGTTGAATTTGAATATTTTTTAAATGAAGATAAATACCTTATACGATGAAACTTGTCTGCAATTATCTAACGTTACTCAATAAAACTAACGAAAAATTAACAATTACCTAAATTTTCTACATTAAAAGTTAAATTTGAATAATTAAAAACTTCCTCCATCTGGTTTACTTAGGGTAATGTTATCTTGAATATATTTAGCGAGCTACGGACTCATTTATTATACACACTATTTGTTAGTAAAGTATAACATTTGAGCATCGCCCATACACTCACACTAAAAATAAAAATAATAATAATACAATAATTTATAGAGCGTTAAAAAACTACACCAATATTCTAAAGCGCTTAGCCAGGCATCGTGGCCTAAACTCTATCGTACTTTAACACTGCAAAAATAATTATGTCAAATAAAATGTACTTTTACCATCACATCAATGGGAATTAAAATTGAATTATATGTACATCATTCTACTTTATTTTTCTCGAACTGTTCCAGGGATACTGTGAGCTAACATCAACATTGTTTCGCATAAAATACAACAGTTTAACTGAATGACTTTTCTATCAATTCCTTGTTAATAGTCTATGTTGTTCCATTATTTTCTTAATAGTTCCTGAACCATTCTACAGTCTGCCAGCACCACTGAAACACTCAAGTGGACTATGTCTTGCTTACGACGAAGATGAAGAAAGAATTATTATCAATAAAAAATGTGACTATTTCCAAATGACAAAAGACAGTGCTATTTTTCACGAAAATACTGAAAAGTGCCTTGTTCCAGTGGAGAGGAAGAATAACACCAATGTCGCCTTATCAGATGATTGTAATGATGTAAACGCAAAGTTCCTGATTACACTTCAGCACTCTATACGAAATACCGTAGGAGGAACATGTGTTAATATCAAAGGAACGAAAGCCAAAGCTGGTATGCCTATTGTGTTGGGCAGGAGTTGTGGAAAAAAGAAACATAGATTTCATTTTGGGAAGGTATGTATTGAGTATCACTCTAAGAACTAAATAAGCCAGAAAGGTACTCTGTTTTCTTTGATTTGCATACAGCCTTTCATAAACTAGGCTTCATTTGTGCTCTCCGGCGGTATGACCATGGAGCGGGCCCTTGGGACCTATACAGTATCCTGTAACTCTCTCCTGCATTACAATGACACAAGGGACACAGTTGATCCCAAAAGGGTACCATAGTATGTATTGGGTATTACCCTAAGAACTAAATAAAACAAAAAGGTATCTTATTTTGACTTAACTTGTTCTTCTCATAGAACTCTGGAATGTGACTCTGAGATACATATTCTGCACCTCTCTGCTGCATTCAAATGACTCAAGATACACAGAGTTGGTCCCACAAGGATACCTAACTTAGATACACAAATGGTACTATGAAATATGCTGCAGAAAGTATTTTGCTTTCTGGGGAATCTCGATTTATTAGGATGTACTATTTTATACGTCAAAATAAGTTCCTGTAAACCTATGATATAATTGCATACTCGTAACATTAATTTGGTTCAGCATATTTGAAGTGGAAGATGGTAAAGCGAAACTATACAAGGCAAATATTAATCCATTTACTGCTGTTCGTGCAGTATGCTTAAAATCAAAGAATATTACGCTCTTGAGTGGTTGTTCCTCTCCCCCCGACAGCTGTCACACAGCATAGCCTGGTATTCCATTGGTTATAATACACCACGCAATGAACAAACTATTCCAGACAAGAATGTCTTCTTGCCGAATATCAGCTTTCGTAAAAAAAGACTTGGGAAGATCAATGGCAGTATCCATATTTGGCTTAGCAATTTGTTGCTTACATCATTGACAAGTGATTTTTCCTACAACATGACTACAACCATAGTTTTGCATTGATGTAGAAATTTAGATATTTACAGCTGTTTAACAAGCTGAGTTTCTTATTGTTAAATGCGATTATATTGCTTTTCCATATATTTCAGATCATCGTCCTGTTAAAGCACAGCAATGGTCTTTGCATGAGATACAATGATGATGAAAATGAAATGACCTTAAGCAAGAAATGTGATGAAAAATTTGAGTTAACCAAGGAAGGACATATGATTCATCTCAAAAGCCAGCAATGTGTAGCACCAGTCGAGAAACAAGAATTAATGTATATTACATTATCAGATACTTGTGAATCTCTCGATACAGAATTTACGAAAACAACAGAGAATTCAATTCAAAATCGACGATCAAAGAACTGCATTAAGCCAAATGAAGAAGGAAAACCAGAATCAGGAGTAGCATTGATATTGCAACAAATCTGTGACGAAAATATAACAAGATTCATGTTTGTGCATAGCTAACAAATACTCATAGACAACTTTAAACAATTTTATTAGAAACACATACATTTTGGCATTATAGCGGCTTATTGTATATAATTATAGAAGGAGAGACGTGTTTTCATTGTTTCAATGTTGACATATCTGAGTCATGTCAAAAACTGAGTGAGAGACGCGTTGTCACTTAGTGTTTCAACGTTGAGATAATTATAATTATCCGAGTCAAATGATTATAATATAGACCTTTTATATTATTATTTCTCTTTTATTCCCATCTTTGCCTCGTCGTCTCAGCAACTCTTTCTGCCTGTACTCTATTCGGGGTATAGATTTATAGAAACAATTAACGGTCATATGTATTTGAACCTACCATTTCTACATGCCATGAGACCAAAGATAATTATGTACTGGACACATGTTGATTTTTCGCTCAGGCCACAAGAAATCCTGGTATAAATAAAGAAATGGTTTCTTGTCTGAGTATTCTCTGACCCGTCCCAGTAGACACACACGAAATGGGGCGAATTTCTTAAGCTGATATGGAATCAAAAAGTGCTCTGTTTACGGTTTGCAGAATTACTTTTAAAATGTAAGAGTATAATTTCTCGCAATCTAATTGACTGTGAGGCATGATTGGAAATCCTGAACGACATCTGTTGCTATCGTTATTCCACGCCTGACGAATTTTGGGGCGTTCCTTGGGATTAAATCGAACATCGAACAAACAGAATTGCTCGAATACCAAAATGTTAGATTCTCTCTGATTGGTTTACTTCATTCGACGATTATTGGTGAGAAGGCTGAAGATTTTTGGGAAAATGCTTCTTGAATCAGAAATATCTATAAATAATTGCTCACTTCGTAGACTGAATAGTTTATGAAACATTATGTAAGAATTTAACTGTACAGTACGTATGTTGATGTATTGAATGTTGATTTGTTATTCTTTGTCAGTCGGATCTGACCGTCATATAAAGCGTAATTTATGTAGTACCTTATTAAAGCAATATAAAGAAGAAGGACGGCCTCGATATACATGCAAAGTACCGTCTGCATTAATATTATAAGAACTTAAGAAGGTTTGGGTTGCCTGTTTCAAACATTTGATATGTATATCACACTCGAACCACTACAAAAAATTGCATGACTTATGTGTATCTGATGCTAAATTTCCTCATGTCTCCTTTCCTTAAATGTAATGTGTTTGGATCATGCAATAAAAGTAACGATTAGCAGTTTGGTAACCTTTCATTAAACGTCAATAATATGTCGTTCTTATTCGTAATTAATGTTCACTTCGTGAAAAGTGGCCTTTATACACAGGTGGCTGCTCTATAGAAGCGGCCGCTAATACAGGTTACCTGTACAGGATTCGACTCCCTTCCAGCTGACATTCGTATTCAATATAAAATATTCGATAACATCTTCTTTGGTTTCAACTGTCCCCAAGGGAGAAGATCAAGAGATTTATTACTTTACCTCTGTTAAACAACGCTTCCTTCCGCCTTATAATCAGATTAACCGCTATATCATATGAAACATCCCAAGAGGGAGTCTTTTTACCACTGCATTTGAATTTCGGATATTTTTCTCCAAGTGATAGTATTCCAATCTGATTTAGTTAAGTGCAGTCGACTGTAGCATTCTTAATTATACCTTGAGTCATTAGAGTGAGTTAAACGCTTGAGATAATGAAACATTTGAATGTTAGAAACTGCAATAAGTCACGCGCTATGCATGTACACTTCTATAACTTCACGATAAATTCGAGACATAATCAGTAAGCTGAATGAAAGAAAACGATGAAGTAATCTCGCCTCGATTCTCAATATCTTGTCCAGCCAATCACAATGGAAACTCTGGATACATTTGATGAAGGAACGAAGGAATTTCTGTGTGCAAACACATGATCAAGGAGACGCACTGAAAAATATTTTCTAGACAAGAATATTTTCTTGTTTCAAGTATCAGTTTTCTTAAAATAAGACTTGGTCGGTGGAAGAACAATAGCAATATTCTTATTTGGCTTGGTAATTTGTGGCTTACAGCGTGGACAAGTATTTGCTTACTAAATTTAAGAACAACATTCCTTGAAATGAGAAGTTTTGTTCTTAAAATGGGAATACTAATTTTTGCAGTGCGGGAGAAAACAGATCGCGCTCCTACTTGATTTAGAGGATAAGCATGTCTGTGCAGAGAGTGAACGCTGGCACTATTTTTTGTACCCTGCGCAGCGCTGTTGTTTGCCAATTTTAGATTATGCCAATGTAAATATTGTAGCCGCCATAAATATAGATAGTCGTAAAATTAAGATAATCGTAAAATTAGTCCTGTTTAACTATAACATTCATTTGGATTTTGAAATTTATCAATGTTAAGGTTTTACTTAGTACTTATAAGTAAGGTGTATTTTTCAATTAAAAATATTGAATGAGAATAAATCGAAATTTAGTATAAAAACGCTATGTATAGTTAAGTTGGCACAGTGTTAGATGAACGAAAAGAACTGTCTAAAATCTGATGCCCACGATTTGCAGAATACTGTTATTATACCGTAATAATCCTGCATTTCCAGACTGCATGTTAAGGGAGACTCTCATACAGTCCTCCTTATCATTTTCTTGACCAACATCCTTTCCTATGCTAGGAAAGGTAGATCTCATCTCTTTTGCCGTAACAGGCAGTCATAATTATGATTTGTTTGTGAAGCGCATCGGACGGGTGTTGTAAAAGCTATGTAGTTCAGTTGCAAGCGTAGCAGATCTAGAAGTCGATAGTCAATAGCTCAGCTTGAAAGATGCCAGATAATAAAAAGATCTATGACTGGCAACGTCTGATACTGGCGTAAGATTTTACAATAATGCCGGATCAGAAACTTTGCGAGACAGACCTTTATCATGCCATCCCTATAACATCTTCCTCTATTGAGTTACGCCTTGAAACGCTGTCACCAGAATCACAACAATGTTTCTTGAAACGGCAGGAATCAAGTGCCTGTTCAGAGGAAAGTTTGTCTTAGTTACATCTGATGCAATGTTATAGAATTTATAAGGCAATTAATGAAATAATCTCTTTGCGTCCGAAATCAATTTCGGCGTACTAGCCTTGCGGCTTCCGTAGCACTCGAGCCATTGGCTTCGTTGCCACACCACGGACCTTGTCTAAAGGATTGTGAATGCAATTCATTCCAACGCTTATTTACTTCAAACTGTTACAAGTAAAATGCGATATACAGATAATTGGGCTTATGCTAAATGTAGAAAGCACCTTCAAAACTTTCTTGAACAGATACTTTGCATTGCAAACTCTAAAGTGAATCTATCTGCTATACTTATGCTACGCGTCAGGCTTAAACTAGCCCAGAAAGCATAAAAACCTATTGGCAGGAAAAGGAAAACAGATCGAAGGCTATTATTCAGACAATATTTTAAATGATAGGTTGACTATTTTTCCTTAGACGAGGTAATACGTAAAGGTATACGCCAAACATGAAAACATGACTGGCACATTCCACATCAAATTGCTGACTCCCTTCGTTCATTTGCTCAGCCTTCATATGTTTCCAAACAAGTAGTAAGCAAGTGTGGTTCACTTTATAATAAAATAAAAATGATGCGCATTTTAGCCTCCTGTGTTGTTCCTTCGTGATAATCATCTTTATTCCTAATGTGATGCTGCTTAGCACGCTTTCAATTGTTAGTTTTATACATCGGATACAACCACAACACCCGCAGCTTATGTGCAAATCAATTTACAATCCCAGCGGCGATTGAACACATCGCTATATCTAAAGAAGAAGAAGTGTTTTGAACAATGCTGTGAGTTAGGGAGATCTAATATAAACAACTGGTAGCTGTCCCTATTAGAATTGAGAAAAGAAGCTGAAGGAAGCGTATCATGTCAAGGACAAATTTGAAAATTCCGAAATGCTATGGCTGACTGCAGATACAATTCCATTGAACGGGTGCCCGATCTCAGTGTAAGACTTTTGCAAGATTGAACCAAGGGGGGTATCACGGTCCAATTCTTTCATTCACGTCATTTCAATTTAATAACCGGTTAAGCGCGTTAAATTTGCATGGTTTCCATAGGATTTGTGACCTGCTGTGGTTGAAATTTCTTGATCTCAGAAGCAAGCATGTGGAACCGGAACATGTTTGAAAATGTGGCAAATAAAGATTTTCGAAGTTGACATCACATTTCGCAAGTTCACATTTTCATTTGATATGTGAATTTCTCTAGCAGAATTCGCGGAGACTCCACACCCTAAAGTCTCAGAAAATGAGCTTTTCAACGTAAAACTATGCTGATTGGGTGGAACATCATAGACCTGAACATCATAGACCTGAAGAAACTAGGCCTCAATGTACTCATCCAAATTTGCTGCTATAGAGTCCGCTACTTTCTTCACCCCAATCACACAAAACTGTGCGTAATTTGCTTCGACAGCCTTTGATTTCTCTTTTGATACCAGCAATGACAAATTAGAATTGACATGTGCTCGATGGATAGATGGTATTCGCCATTGGTCTGTAGCAACCGCAGTCACCTGCTTCACCAGCGCTGAAAATCAGGCAGTTGCAGCCCTTACACCAACACAACATCAAGTAATGAGGCTGAGATCACATCGTCAATCCAACGCCAACAGAACCAACAGTGGCTAGGGCGATCACACACAATATGTACTCGTGTGGGTATATTTTCTTTTAATTCGATTATGGATTTGAGCAAAGCAGCTCGTTCACTTAGACGCGAATAAAAAAGAAAATAAATATCATAGTATTTATATCATTATATTACAAGAAAATGATTGAATTAATTAGTGAACTGTTCAAAATTTGAGCTTTTAAATAACGGAAGGAACCCAAGAGCATAATTCCCCCGCCAGTTAATCGTTGTCAGATTGTCGGGTTTTCGATATTATTTTGTATTTTTCCTTGTTTTTTTTTTCCTTGCTTAAACAGTTTGTTCTATATCCTTGCTGCTAGTGCATTGGAGAAGAATCACCCTCCCAATAACCATTGTAGACTTACTTTTAATTGGTTGTGTGTGTAAATTTCATAATTATACCTTCGTAACCAAAAATGGGTGTCACAAGTCGTACCAACTCCTATATCATATGAATATTTACTGTTGCATACTAGCAGCACATTTTGTTCAATTGATGACGGTGTTGAAGTGCGAAGGTTGCTCATAAGAAAGTTCATTATTCCTCGGGTTCTTATGTTTGTAGCTTTGCAAGAAATGCATCTTTGATACGCAAAGACTCAAGTAAGCATACTATTATAAGTATCATTAACGAAGTTGATTGGAAATATTTAAAGCTTGAGAATGGTAAATAAAAAGACGAATACTCGTATAGGTCAATCTTAATTATCCATGTATGTGCTACCTTGATTGCTATGTAATACTATTTACAACTTTTATACCAGGCTGTTGTGATGTTGAAATATAAACGACGCACAAATCTCATTATCTGCCACGCACTTTTACCTTTTCTGACATTATTGCGCGATTTTAAAGTTACGTGTGACGGTCATACTATCCCTGCCATAAAGAGATACACTGCAAAAGATAGTGTTCCCGTTTCAAGAACAAAATTTCTCATTTCAAGGAATATTGTTCCAGAATCTAGTAAACAAATACTTATCCACGCTTTAAGCCATAAATTACTAAGCCAACTATGAATCTTGCTGTTGTTCTTCCACCGATCAAGTTATATTTTAAGAAAATTGATACTTGAAACAAGAAAAATATTCTTGCTTGGAAATTATTTTTTCAGTGTATGAAATGTGAATTGAAAATAGCATGAGCATCAACGTTTGCTTATTGTTTGCTGATGAGCAGCATGCAGTCGGGGTTTGCATATTATCCATCAATTATTGTTCTGCTTTGATCAATCACCGGAATAGAACCGTAGAGTATGAGCGGTATCCAGCTTTGTATTTTGTTCAAATGCACAGGAAGGGAAAAAAGTAAGCATAAGTGACTCCATTTAGGGATAACCATTTAATTATTTTATGCATAACTTTTTTATTTTGGCAGGGATTTACTGGTATATGGAATATTATGACGTTCCTGGTAGAAACTGACGTTTTCTTTTCTAGTGTATTCCAAAAGTAGCTTCTTTAGATAGTCCCAAAAGCACCCCTAAATTCTTTGTTAGACATAACAATAAATCGATTCAGCTAAAGCAACGTTTTAGCATATCAGTACAGCTATTATATCTAATTGAGTTGTTTAACATAATCTTGTGAAGTTAAGGGATTATTAGCACAGAAATGATAGCCGTTTCTATGAGAATTGCGTAGAAGCTGGGTGAGCCTTGTGAAGTAGGATATAAACAGCTCAACATTTCATGACAACCTGCAGATCTAAATTCGTGTGAACAGGTGCCGGATCCCAGCGTGACTCATTTTGAAGACCCAGCCAACCGGTCGGTTACAACGGTCCACTTCTTTCATTCTCGGCGGTTCCATTTATTAACCAGTTATGCGTGATGAGTTTGCATGGTTTTCATAGGGTTTATCACATACCGTTGCTGAGATTGCGTGACCTAAAAAGCAGGCAGGTGGAAACAAAAGATGTTTAAAAAGATCGTAACTAGAGGCGCATCCATTTGTCAATGGAAACGTCTTTCAGTGACTCTTGTTTGTAACGTAATCAAAAATGAAGTTAGCAGGACAGTTAATAATCTGCCTCTTGGCTTTAACCTTGACATTGGGACATAGAACTGATCAAAGTGAACCAACGTTTGATGATCCAGGTTAGTTTAATTATAAAATTAGTTGTATAGAATATATGACACTTGAGTTATTATGATTCGTAAAGTTTAGAAATATTCAATGACATAATTTTTCAATTAACAATTTATTTTAGAATTTAGAATTTTTATCAGAAAGATTATAGGAGTTAAATGTTTCAGCGATATTTGGCCATAAGCATCTTGTTGAATGTTGACAAGCAGTGTGAAGATTGCTTTGAACTTCTATGTTCGCTTACTGTTTCCTGTTTGAAATGATATCGTACTGGTGAAGAAGGTAAATACTATATATTTGCTCCATCTATGTGACCTTGACACAGGATGTAATAATTATAATGTATGCATATTGAAGAGGCACCCCTATCTTAGCAGTAACCATCTCATTGACATCGCAAATTCTATGATGCTATTCAGTGACGACATTGAGCACGCTTCAATATTTAAAACTCAACAATTGCCATAGTAGAATTCCTCGCTCTGGAAAAAATGAGGAGATCAGAATCAAGCTGAGCGAATCATGACTGTAAGAAGCAGCTTTAAAATAGGCTTCAAGGCAACTCTGCTACACTTACAATTCACAACGAGTTCTTTGCTAAATGTAAATATCAGGAGAATACAAACTTAATCAAAGGACAACTATAACTATACTAACAGTATAAATGATCCAGGCTTCGATACAATCAAATTAATAGTACTTTAGTTGTAGATTATTGTCGAATCCTTTGTGTACCATCGTATGGCATTAATCGTTCGCTGAAAGGCAACATTTCTTCAAACATAGGATAAATTCTGCTCCATGCTTGACATCCGGCATTAGCTAAACCATACCAAAACCGATAAAAACCTTACATAAAACTTAAAGCTTCAGGTTGCTGAATCGAGCATCATCCATTAGCAAGGAAAATAGTCCGTGAACCAAGAAATATACTATTTCATCTGTGTGTGTGTGTCGGACTAGAAATTGCAATCAAATTATTTCTATTTTTCCAAGCTGATGGCGACACAGAGACTGATGATGTAACTGAAGGAAGAAAAGACGACATTGATGACGATGATACTGAGAGACGTGCCGAAGTTTCCGGTGAAGATGACACAGGTAAACTCTCCGTGACTAACACATATTACTTGAAACGCATTATAATAGCTGCGGGTAGACTGCTTTGTTTTTCCTAAATTCCTCAGGAATCTACTAGTCACCCGACGTATTACCGTAATTATTTGTTCTGTTGATACTCCAGTCGTGATATAGAGTGTCCGCTATGTCCCACTTCCTCTTAACCCACTTAATTGCTACATAAACTACAGTACGTCATAAATCACGGCCAAAAGCTGCTAACAAGGCAACACCGGTTCTACTCCCGTCCCAGCCGAGACAGATATATTACATTATTAATTATGTTTTCTGTAGTTGTAACTATTGAGAGACTCAATGGAGACAAGCAATTGGCTTTTTGGGCTACCCTCGTTAAATAGCGTAACATTTACATTTCATTTACTTACATTCCAGAAAGGATACGTACTGCAATAAATAACAGAAAAAGTCGATTCCTATGTGGGAGTCTCTCTTTCCGTTCTTTTGGAATGACATGGCGCAATTTAGTCAGGCAATATTTCAATTGATTTTCAATACACACCCACAATTATCAGGATAGAAAATATTCATCATTTTTACCAATCTGTCCTTTACTCTTCATGCATTTCTAGTAAAAACATCAACGTGTATTAAATCTCACTATTTTATTTATGCTTTAGCATCCCTGGATTATAGGTAACTTGTTTATTAAGTAATTGGATAATCAATGTTTACTCCAAATCACTATAATTCGAATAGAAATATTCTGGAATAATAAGTTTTACAACCTTTCTTCAAATGCAATCTTTGCTTCTGCTTCCACTTCAGAGCCTTTAGCAAATGTCGGAACACCTCTCCGATATGCAAGTGGACTTTGCGTTGGGCGAGACAAGACAAATTCAGGCCTCACACTCCAAAACGACTGCCAAAAGTTTTACATGAATGAAAATGAGGCAATAGTCCACAAAGCTAGCTCCGAGTGTATTCATCCCTCGAAAACGAAGAATAACGCTCAGATGGTACTTAAAACAGATTGCAAAAGCTCCCAAGCGCAATTTGAAGTCACGGAAGCAGATACACTGAAGCACGTTGATACAAAAAAATGCATACATCCACTGATGGGAAGATTGAATTCTAAACCAGGAACAAAGCTCGTCATTTATAGCGGCTGCGGAGCGAGTGAGAGATTACAGTTCGAGTTTGACAAGGCGAGTTTCAATGATATCATGTATAGATAGCCTCTAATTCGTCCCATGAAAAAAGCATTCCCTAGAGGCATTGAAATAAAATGCTTGTTACAGCGTTATAGAGGATAAAAGAAGCATGTTTAATATTATAGGTATAAACCTCAATCTGCACGCTATGAAAATATTACATTTAAATGAATTCATGAATGCTTCAAAGATCTTATTTTAATGAAATCCTGATATACAATATTACTAGAATATTTTAATGAAATATTTATTATATTATACCTAAATCTATATCTAATCGTAAAACTACATTAAACATTTCAACACAATAGGCAAATGTTGAACGCTACGTATCGTTTACAGATTACGTTTACACTCGGAGTCCATAACTGGAACGAACTGCACCGGTAATTGACGGAGCGCAGTCCCAATGCATGACGGGATACACTTGTTTTTAGGCGCGTGGTTTTGAGCTGAAATCGACAATTTTGGCAGTCTAGACCAATCCTCGAAATTGACCATGATTGACAAGAGTATGGCTGATTGCGCTTCAAACAAAACATTTTCCTGACGTCTCCACCTTTGGCAGAGGTCAACTCAACTACAGTATATACCGAAATGCATTGGGACTGCGCATGGCGAATTACAATAAGCGAACTACAATTTTGCATAGCAGGATCTACGCACTAATATACTTTGACAGAGCCGAACAAGAAATATAAGACATGAAATAATGTCTATAGCCGCGTCTGAGAGAAGGCAGCTCCGCGAGCGCTAGAAAGTACCTTTCTCGGACAGAAAAGGGCTCGCAAGAGACATTAACAAAGGCAACATGAGTTCTTGCGAAGCCAAGCGTCGATTTGATGCAATGGTTCATGTTGTTGTTGTTTGTTGCTTGTTTGTTTATTTCATCATATCAGTCATTAATCGTAATGTACTATTACTCATCAATAACACATAGATAGTAAAATCGACAGATACGATAAGGTCATTCTGCTTACAAAAACTGCTTAAAATTGCTTAACATTCTACTTAAAACTGCTTGTTAGTTTAGAAGACCCGTGGTTATTGAATTCGAAGTACGAGAACGAAACGAGCAGTTAAACGGGTGTTCGAAAGCTCAACGGATTTTCAAAACGCTTCAAACCAGATAAAAATGAAATGCCCTTGAACAGAACTTCAAAATTCATAGAAAGCATAAAACCTAATAACACAAGATAGCCATTTCCATTTCCATTTCTCGTTCACGTTTGGAATTATTAAATCACGACTGCGGTTGAAATCAATGGGCTAATTGGTACTAGTTCCAATAAAGACTAAGTTTTCTGGTAAAATGCCAACGCATGACTTTAATCTGCTGTGGTGAATGTTCTGATGGTTTCCTTAGAACAGTCTTTCTTGGCGTAAAAAAAAGATATTTTTNTTTAACAGAAAGTTTTGAATTTTCGTTTTAAAAACATCAGAAAAAGTTGATTCTTAACAACAAAACATATCAAACTGTTAGGTGACAGCCGCCTTTGATGTACCGAGCGTGTCGATTTTGAGCAGAAAAGCCG
>OFHS01002303.1:1656-21892 GCA_900245855.1 Calvadosia cruxmelitensis
TTGGCTTTCATTCTTCTTGAAAGACCCTGTTTGATGCCAATTTGAATGTGAGTTTCAGTTGCTACATGAAAGTAACGTAAACTGAGTTACTGGTGTTGATGTCTAACGGATTTTACACTGCAAAGTGCAAACTTTTGTTTCGAAGAGCTATTTTGGATAGATTGGTTGACAATTTTCAAGGTCTGCAAAACGTGTTTTAACATGGTTTTAACTCCGAATTTGTGTTCTTGTTCCGCTATTTGAACGCCTTTCCTTTTACAGAATTGAACTGACGTAATTTGTAATGATCCACTGTTCTACGTTCGTCTAATTTGCTCAAACAACAGCGCTATAAAGCAGCCATCCGCTCGTTGCAACTCGTTGCAGCTCAAAAGAAGACAGAGATCACAGAGTATGCCTATCCAAAAGCCTTTGAGACTTGTGCTATACTGTTTGTGTGTTACGTGACTTACCAGGCATAGACCCTTGATCCTGCTTTAATTATCAACGTTTATTTACCCCATTAATTCTTGTTTGTGGTTAATTCTTGTTTATTAATTCTTGTTTATAGTAGCTCTAGATGCACTTTATACAGATATATAGTCTCTAACACTTATTTCGATTGCTTATGTAAGGTGATTGTCTAGACATGTTTAATTGTTTATCCAAGGCAATCACAACTTCAAGTGTCTATAGAGCATAAAACACTCATCTAAGAGATCCTAAATGACACTGTAGGCTATACTGAATAACAATGGTCTGATAGCCCTATGTCCCTCTATTCGAATGGCACATAATTATGCGAAATTACTGCAAATAGTTTGCTAGTTGTTAATTCATTGATATCTGTTAACAGATTTGCAAGGAGTGCTTAGATGCCGTTGGGTCCCTACTTCCATAACAGGAACTTTGTGCTGCAGTCAAGAGCCTGTGCAAATGCTTGGCGAACAAAGATATGTCCATAAAATTGTAAAGTTCAAAGCAGTTCCCTGTGGTTGCATCAACAATTGGACCTGGTAAGACTATTAATGTGTTTCTACTCCGTTTGTTACCTTAAATGTAACTGAAATGTAAATTGTTGATATATTTGTCACAGGAAAGCCCTATGTTCTTGTTTCTATGTTTAATATTTTTAGGTGGTTATTTTCCTACATTTTCAATGTAGCTTAGAGTTTACTTGTAGCCGCTAATCAGTCACAATCGTGATGTTGTACAAAAGTATAAGACCAGCTGGCCTGTTCTTATATAGTTTTTGTTTGTTTTTCCAGATAAACTGGCTGTCTGTTATGCTGCACTCTATCTGCTTCAGAGAACCGACATGTCATCTGGTTGTATCAGAGCATGATAAGTTGGTAATTTTTTACGTTTTCGATTTTACGCAATCCCAAGGGTGTGAATGTGAGCAGAGTCAACAATACAGTCAAAAACTTGTGCCTGTACGGTTACTATGGTAACTACAAAATTTCCAATATTGTTAGAAAATTAGCTATAGGTCACATGAGTAGGCTTTAGGCTATTGACAATGATTGAATGCATTATGAAAGATTATTGTGGCAATTGGCTGTTATAGTTAAACATTTGCCTCACATTTGACGGTAAATGTGCCAGTTATTGTCTACTTGATTTTCTTTATAAGAAGCCCATTGATATGTTGACCAGTGCTCATTTCTTCTGCTTTATAGGAATCCATTTCACGGCAACTGGTCATCCGCAAGCTGCCTAGCAAACTTTAGCTTCAAACCTTAACGCCAGTCAATACAGCGTGAAGCGATAAGTATAGTTGATACAATTCTAATAAAGATGTAAACGTCAAATGCAATCATTCTATTTGCCATTAAATGTGAAAATTGACAATCTGCTTCAGTTTCTGCTTCATGTGTTGTCATTTCTGATCTCCGCTATGATAATATACAATTTGCAACTTGGACCAGATGAAACAATAAGGTACAACATCTGTTCCTCCACTGTACCCCTGCTGTACCTTAAGGTACTATATAAGGTGGAATTGATCTGTACCCACCGTGCACCCTTTGGAGGGTACAGATTCTGTACCCCTCCTGTACCCTGGGGTACTATATAAGGTGGAATCGATCTGTACCCCTTTTGTACCTTTTCTGTACCTTTAGTTTTTAGAGTGTATGTTGATGCAATTGGCAAATGGTGTGGCCTCTCTGAGCAACAGATTGTGACTAACTCCCTACAAAGACAACCACTCACGAAGCAAAACGTCAATCCTTCGCGACGTACCTCACGCCGCCTTAGACGGCTTTCACCTGTTTAATGATTGAGAACCGCCAACGGACCTGCGGGTCTTCGACGAACACATGATGATGCAGAGAAATAATACTCTGAAGTTTGAACAAGCCTAGTCATCAACCTACTGGAAATACTAACCAAATCATAGGATAATTGCAGATGCCCTTTGGTATCGACAACCCTATAATACGCAAACGTCTGTCGGTTTGTATGTTTGTTTGTTTGTTTGTTTGTTTGTTTGTTTGTTTGTTTGTTTGTATGTTTGTTTGTTTGTTTGTATGTTTGTTTGTTTGTTTGTTTGTTTGTCGGTACAAAACCGGGTACCTGCTACTCAGTTGCAAGTATGGGTGGCAAACGTCCCAGAAAAAATATAGGCCTCGGTTGAGTACACTTTTCGAGACGCCCGTTGTTTACCTAGCTCTGAAAACAGGTCAAAGTTGAATAATGCAAATTGGCGAAGAACATAACGGAGCCGTTTTTTGAAAAGGTCGCCTTGAAGCTGAGATATATTTTCTTCAAGCTTGATGAAATTATCCCTGTGGAATGGGCACCTCGAAGTCGCTGTGCTTGCTGTGGCAAACTGTTGCGCTCGAATGGTTGGGATAGAATCAATTTCAGTCTCTTACGAGTCACCGTGCTTTGTTGAAGTGTCATTCTGAGTAAGGATAAATGCAAACCCTACTTGCCATGAAAGACAATTGTTACGCGCTGGCCAACAAGTTTTATGCAGACACCGGACTGATTTGGTTAGGTTCGCAGGATATTGTAAAGGAAATGCCTTGTGGAACAAGAGGTAACGTCCAATACCGAACACTCAATTGTGCTACCAAGTTACATTCATTTGACTCCATGATTTATTTTGAATTATTCATTGTACTGATACTACTTCAATTTCTGAGAGAAAAATTGGCATAAATATACCGTGGACTTCTCCGTTGTTAATTATTGCCAATGGTGTTGCATTGCTTCGGAATTTCCTTGGCTGCTTAAGAACATTTCTCATTAAAATTGTACTTGACGGCATGAATTAACATTTTCAGTCGGTCCGGTGTTTTCCAAAGCAGTATCAGTCACATTTACAGCTTTTATGTCAAATGCATTTACGGTTTTAATTTGAAGCTATAAGTTGTTGCACTTCAGTGTTGTTGAAATGGTTTTTGCTACAGCATTCGAAACCCACAGAATAAACAGCAAAATATTGTCCGTAGGATGCTAAATTTCAACCCCATAACTTGCAGGGGAGCATGTGTTGATGTTCAAAGTTTTTATTATCAGTTCCTAACGTAACATACAAAGTTTTCAACTTGAAACTTTTACACTGTCTCTTTTCCATGAGTTTGCCGTAGCTGTTTTGAGTTTATATAATGAATAATTGTGTTGACTGGGTATAGATGTCATGAATTATTTCTTCAAACATGTCTCAATGTCGCAGCAGATTGTTTCTTCCATCATGGTCTCAAAGATGTTAAGTTACCGGTGGCGTATGTTCTTCATAGTAATAATTAATTTTATGTATTAGACGCTTCTTACAGATTCGCATTTTAGAATATCTTTATTTTAGAAATTGACTCGCATGCATAGAAATTATCCTCCAAAATGGCCTTAACATCAATTAATTGGAAATAACATCCAACCCTCAGAGTGATTATATATATTGCCCTTTGGTGTTCCTATAGTATTAGAGAGCCGTTCTATCATTTATCTTTCTGGAGCGAATACTTGCTTTTTTGAAGCCATAATAATTTATGACTACCGTTTTTACGAACATTAAGTAAGGAAACAACCGACTGTTTTGGGAAGGATTGATGGCACGGTGCTTCTGTGGTTTTAAAAAGCTTTTCACCTTGTTTTATCATTCCGGCTAAAAACTGTTTGTAAATAGATTTTGAGCTTATGTCTGTCTGTCAGCTTATATGGTAGCATTTACTGTATGTAGATAATTAGGACTGACAATATTTTGACCATGACGATCCATTTACTATATTTGGCTATCCTCTTTATTTGTAACTTGGAAACGAATTATGTTTCATTATTGCACTATAGGAAAGGTCAAGTCAAACCAATGATAATAACATGATATGCTAAAAAGCCCCTGGATGATCATGAACAAAGAATCTATTATTTAAAAAGGTTATAATAAGCCATCAATATTGCTTCTCAATCACGGAATCTTATTAAACAATTTGTTAGTGGCTAATTTGATTAACTGTTTATCATTTCCATCGTAAAAAATACAGTATTCAATTAACCTGGCTTGGGCGACCACCTGTGCTGAGATACCACTTTTCAATTATGATACGTCCTGGATATCTTTATGTGATTTCTGATGTTATTAGAATTGATTTTACGATGATCAGGAAGGAGATACTGTTTTATGCGCTAAAACTGAGAACTGTGATTTGTATAGGACTAATTTACATCCATCCAAATGCGAAGCAACGACGCTGGACGCAGCTGCGTTAGCAGCGCGGACCAGCTAGTTCTTATTAGAGAGCCGTTATATCACTTTCTTTTCCGGAGAGAATGTCACTTGATTCTTTCTGATGCAATAATAATAATTTTGTTTAGACCATTGTCTTTTCAAACACGAAGTCAGAAAAAGTACCACTGTTTTGTGGAAGGATTATGGCACTGTGCTTCTGTTGTTGTTGAAAGGTTTCAACCCTGTTTTTGCCATTCAGAATAAATACTGTCTGTAAAAAGATTTGAGACCGATCTCTGCCTACCTTCTTATGATAGCAATGTCAGATAATTAGACCAGTAGTTCAATCTTATGCACAGATTTCATCCATGAGTTTAGTTATCACCTATTGTTTGAGATTAGGAAAAATTTCAGTTTAATTATTTCCTGGTAAACGTCTATTGAAATCAGTAAAGACATTAAGCACCCTTTCGTAACAGAAACTGTTTAAAACACCTCTGCGTGGTTAATTTACTAAACCCCTTTTCATTGTCATCAACAAACAAAAATACAAAATACAGTATTACATAAACTTGTATTGGGCAACGTGAGACCACTTCTCATTTCCATACTTTCTCGATATCCTTTACATGACATACTATGCTCTTAAAGCTGATCTTTCCATGCCAGTCAGGAAGTACTGCTTTATGGGCTATAAATAAACAGAGTACTATGACTTTTGTGGACTAACTGACATCCTCCAATGCGAAGCAATGACGCTGGACACAGCTGCATTAGCAGCGTGGACCATCTTATCATAGCAATTATTCAGATATTTAGGACTGTTGATCTTATGCATACTTTGAGCATTCATTCCTGCCTTCGGCTATTTTCTATTGTTTGGAATTTGAAGAAAAATTGTTTGATTATTTCATGGTTTATGTCTAATGAAATTTGCAAAGACACAAAGCAAACTTTTGTGACAGAAACTATTTAAAACACCTTTTGAGGTTAATTTGATAAACTCTTTCATTGCCATCAATAAACAAAGTACAGTATTCATTAAACCTGTATTGGGCGACCACCTGTTCTGTGACACCACTTCTTATCTTTTTACATTCTCGATGTCTTCTGTATGATTTTCAATGTTCTTGAAGTTGATTTTAATATGCTGTGGCCTCTGGCAGGAAGTACTGTTTTATGGGCTAATAAAAAACAGAGCACTGTGATTTTTGTGGACTAATTATTATTATTTCAAGGTTAATGTCAAATGAAATCAACAAAGACTCCAAGCACGCTTTCGTGACAGAAACTTTTAAAACACTTTTTCGAGGTTTTCATAAACTCTGTTTCATTGCCATCAACAAACAAACTACAGTAAAGTTGCGGCTGAACAGTAAAGTTACAGACACAGCTGCGTTAGAAGCGCGGACCAGCTAGTATATAAATATTATGGACGGAGTTGTTCATATGAACAACCCGTTCTTCCTCTTGCGGGTACAGCGTTGACACATTAATTTATACAGTTTACGGTTACATACAACCGATATATCACTACTATCGAAATCACGATACAGCAAATCACTAAACGAAACATTCTGTTCAAAGCCGCGACGAAGCATCCCCGAGGGCTTCCCGTCCAACAAATCATGTAACACTTGGGTTAATACGATACTAATCTCTTTTTGATGGTCGATTCCGTTAATAATAAGGATTACATGAGATTCGAATGACTCTTTTTACAGTTTTGTTTTCATTGTAGAGATATTTCGCACCAGTGGAGCCTTTTGTACGGTGGCCTACAACAATTTGCAGAAACACCGAGTAAAAACTTCACCAATCCACCATTGGCTGCAGATGCTCATTCCAAGTCACTATATTTGCCCCGATTGCAATACAAGTGTCGTACCTGGGTGTGTGACGGACTTTTCTTTCTATTCTGATTTAACAACGCCACAGGCAAAAGGCCCCTAGAAAAGAGGCATGAGATAGATCTAGACTAAACTGTTATTGTTCGACCTTCAGCTACTTCCGTGTCATGTGCACACTATAGTGCTTTAAAAAGACTCACAAGAATCATACCTATTACTCTGCACTGCATTGTCGATCGGTTACAATTTAGTATCTTTGTAGACTGAGATCCACGTATAATGCCAATGGGGTTGGGCCAGAATTTTTTTCATGCAAGAATTCAGATACATAGAAAACGTCCATTAAGCCTGCATTGTGCGGTGGATGGAACCCCTGTTGCTTATTCCACGTCAATCCATTGTTGATTTATAATAAGGTAGCCTCTCCTGAAATGAATTCAAAGGTCCCATGCTGGTTTTTGCTCACATTCTTTCATAGTCTCAGATTTGGTGACAGATTGCATGCATTCCACACACCCATATAAACTGTGATATTTACGGCAACAGACAGTGTGGTCTCTCAAGGCACAGTTTTAGGACGCTATCGAATTGCCAATGCGTCAACCCAGATGTGGTAAACGTATATAAAAGAAGCTCTTCATAGCAGAGAGAGATGACTATTGAAGGTGTCAACTTTATAGCGGTGAGTTAGCAAACATGAACTGCACTTCACATGACTTTACACTTATGATAATCTTCTATTCGATAGAAGGCAAATACTTACAAGCTGTCTGCTGGCACAATTAATGCATATTTTATTAACCAGTGTATGTCAGATAGATAAATTTCCTATCCTGGCTGCGTATCCGCATCGTCGTGCTGGATTGTTGTGGGAAAGTAAAGAAAGATAGATAGCTATGGCTCCTCCACTGAGAAGCAACACAGATGTATCTGAGAAATTGCCGACGTGCGAAACACACGATGCAGCCATGATGGTCGCATACTTGCCGACTGTTTCACCGCAGAGAGTTACAGCAGACAAGCATTCTCTCCACAAATGCTGTTTTTGACGCGGAAGGAAGCCACATAGATTTATGTTGTGAGTAGACTTGCTAGACAGTAATCGTCAATAATTAATCTTGCGAGTCAAGTTCCAGTGGTTTCCTAGCATGTGGATTAAATGAGAGGTTGTTATGTTGTAAATGGATCCAAGAAAACACGCACAAGGGCAATACAGTTTCTTGTAGAGCAATGTTAAATGCTCCATCCGTTCGTAGTTGACGTAAGACATGCGTAAGGCAAGTTGATTGAGTTCTACAAGACTGCAAGCAAAAAATGATCGCCAATGAGAGAGATCATGAGCATGTCACCACAGATTTCGAAACAATGCGCCGGTTTGCGGTGTTTCTAGCGACGCTTTGATTGGCTGGACGAATCACCCAGAACAATAGGCATAGCACGTGATCAAGAGCAGCTAGCCGTGACTCGTCCAACTAACGAAATGTCGCTGAGGCAGCAAGAGGTGCGACTGAGGAAAAAGAAAATCTGCCTTCAGCTTTGGATCGAATACGACAATAGATATTACATTTAGCCTAGAGCCTGTTTTGCAGCTAACTGAAAGGAATTCTTGTAGAATTTGGTGGCCGTTCGTTACCCGTGGAGAGTGTGAATCGACCAAATCGAAATGCTGACACGCGCACACGCAAAAATCGTTGCTTATATCATAAATTTGATTCTTGTAACAAAGTCAAGCCGAGGCTAGCCTCGGCTAATTTTTGCTGTTTTAGCCCAGGCTAGTCTCGGCTCGAAGCGTTAAAGGCATACCTGGATATCTTATAGCTCTTTCTTTTACGACCATTCACATTGCTTGCAAATTTGACACCTTTTTAGTTGTTTATAAAATTGAACAATACATCCATGAAACGGAGGTAAATAGAACGCTAGTTATACCACTATCAATGATTTTCCATTGGATCCTACATTGCAGGTTCGATGTGTGTTTTTTATGTTCCCGATTATCATCGTCTGTCAAAATCAAGTACTAGCGGTAAGTTCTCATATCATCAAAGTTTCACAATATTGATGCATTGCAAGCAGCTAGAGAAAGCGGTCTTCACTGTAAAGTATTAGGATTTTTAATCAATAATAACTCTTTCATCCTGTTGGAAAGAGTGGATACTCATAGGATCAATTGTAAATTACTAACCAACAAAAACATATAGGTATTCTCATCGTTGTATTTTTGAAGCAAAGAGGTCTATAGCAATTGTCTATACAACTGTCTATACCTGCGGCAGGCAGGAATAGGTAAGCAAGCCAAGAACGACATTAAGTTATCTTACCCTCTCGCCATGTTCCACAAAACTTAGACATTAACCGAGAGGATCTTGTTATTGTGCTACCATATTCAATGTGCTTCTGTTCTCGAATTTCTGCTCATGAGACTATCGACCAACTTTGACGCTTGTTTGACCAGGGCACGATCTAGTTCTGACTGGCACTAGTTTTTTTATCAGCTAAACTCTCCTTGAATGAGCTTGACCGTAGTTCAACCCATCACGACACATAAAGAATCCGGTTTTCATCGATTATCAAAACCTGCTTATTAGCTTTTATTCGAGAGTTTAAAACAGTACAAGATCAGAAATAAATAGATAAAACTTAATCTAATAAGAAAATACAATAATATCCTAAATTAAATAAATACCTCTAAAATAACAACCTATTTACTAACTATTTACAAATTAAAAACTTCAGACAACAGTTTGCTAGATGGGAGAGTTCCCAGGACCGAGGCAGCATTTCCTCGTTGGATAGCAACGCTTATCCTGCTTGACTTTGCGGTTGACTCGGCATTCTTCGTAAGGCAAACGGTAGAAGAAAGAGATCTGTGACGTTGTCGTGGAGAGACCAAACACAAACTCTGCGAGTAGAGAAGTATCACGAGAGGCGCGTTGACGGCCATCATTTTGACTCCTCAAACTCATTGGATGATTTCGTTGTTGTTCTGGGATGGGTCGTCGGTTGGTTGCGTCTTCCGTGATCTTGATAGCTGGGACGCCGCACCACATCCGAAGTCCGTCGATCTATCGAAACCTTGGCCTGCCTGCATAGAGTCTAGTGCCGTCAGGTGGGTCGCTGATCATCAGCGTTGGGTGAAGGCTGTGTCGTTGGTAGTGACCCAGCTATTTGAATTGTTGCTTGAACACCCCTTCTTGAGTGAAACACCAGCGGTCACTGATCAAGTCAGCAAGGGTATCATTGAAAAAGAAGTCGCTCCATTTGATACCTAGCATCATTCGCCACATCGTTCTACCATCTACCGCCTTCGCATCTGCATGCTGCTTTGAGAGACCAGGTTGAAGTACCATATAAAACTTTCGACATGATTAATCCTCTTGCGTGGTGTAGCCTTTGATTGTGGGTTCACCCGAGTTTCTTCAAGAAACTACAAGAGTAAAGTGCCTGTCTACCGATCGCTAGAGCAGGGGAAGTATGACGACGGGTAACAATTTAACAGTATAGAGTTGAGAAATGGTCCTAATTAGTTTCTGGAATGTAGTGGAATTATTCTGGATTCATCCTTGTTTCACAGCTAGTTCTTTAGCCAAGAAGCATTTTGATCATGAATATATGATGCAGATACAGGCTGAGTGAAATATCAAATAAAGTATATTTACATGTTAAGAAACATCCGGCAATAAGTACATGTGCTTGTTAGTCGGGTTGTCCTCAATTTGTTACAGAAAATTGCTAGAAAATGGAGATCACGCAAAGGATTTAGCAAATGGAACATGTAAAACATTAAATTTACATCTGAGATTCTCAGCCTAACATGAAATGTTCCTTTAATATAATAGGACAGCTAAATTGTATATAAATAATCAAAATTTAATGGAGCTATATATTATTTCGTAACATTATTTAATTCTCCAACGATTTAGGAATTTTAATTATATATGTTGCGCCTTTTTATAGTACTACAGTAGAATCATTGTCTCTGCATAACAGAATCATTGTCATCATTTCAATCTTTTATGAATGTTCTCTATTTACAATTTCTTAGATGGATGAAAGCAGCTGCAATTATGAAACCACTCGCTGCTTCTTTTTCCCATTTGGATGCCAAGTTACTAACAGCTGCAAAATATGGGCACGATTTAAAAAGAGTGACGATGGCAAAAGCATAATAGTCAACGCAACATCGTCAACTAAACCACTGTTAGCAATCGGATTCAATGATAATCCTGAACTGGTAAGCCTATGTGCCTTATCAGATTGCCATTAAAATAAGAATGCAATCACTTGATATTTAAAGACATTATATCAATTACTTCGTCTTCAAACATTTTTTTTCTAATTTCAGAAAGGTTCCACTGGGGAAGTTTGCTCTTGCGGTAATGGACAGTGTACCATTGAGGCCTTTCAAGCTAACGTGACCATCGACAGGAATATACGTATAATTAATGTGGTATGGCCATCGTGATCAAAGGATTTCGTAAAAGATGATTCATAATCGCATGTGTATTCTATAACATTTTCCTTCAGCTGGTTATAATTTGGTATTTATATATTCAGATTCTGTTTATACAATACCAAATATCTACGATACCACGGTAAAACATTCTACAATCTCGATCGCTGATACCGCAATACCGGTTGCGTCTTTGTCGGTTGCTTATCCGCTCTTAAAGCTTCTGCTGGGTGTACCTCCATGACTATTTCTCAAAATGACGTTGCGATTTCCCCTCTAAACATTTGAAATATTTTTAAATCAGAATAACTATCTTGCTTTCTGGTAGCTCTTTACAGCATTTCTCGCCCTTGTAAAAACAGTGGTCTGCTTTCCCTTTCGATATCGAGATAAATTTTTGTGAATTACCTCAATGAATCAAATCACAAGAAATAAATAGTTTCTTCATTGAAAAATTTCTCTAAAGTATGTGCTATATATCACAGTACGCCTCGCGAAATCAAATCACTGATTCCTTGCTGGTATTTTGGTTTAGATGAATGGATTGGTGCCGATCTCAGCTACGAACACGAATGGCAGTATTTCGTGCAGGTATGACTGTATTCAGGAGCTATAATACTGAATATATACGAACATGGAGGTTCTTTATTCCAGCCATATTTGCTATAATTATATGCGAAGCTTGTTTGAAGTCATATATACTTATGATTAAACTGTGTGATCTCTCTTTCAAAGCTACAAGCGTCCAATCAACAAGACTGCTGACTACATGAAGTCCCTGGAAAATCCTCTACATATTCTGGCGTTTGAAGGAAAAGTGATTCAAGGTAAACTTTACATCAAAGCTACGCTTTCCGTCGCAGTGTTGCAAACATTTGTATCATGTACATAATTATGTTTGCACATGAGATATGTATACAGTTTTGTCATTGTTACCGCCAAATTTAATTCAAACTGTTTAATTGTTTTAACAGTGTTTATGATGTAATGAATAGAAAAATTGTTCCCGTGTGAAACGGAAAATGTCCGCGTTTATATGAATCACGAAGGCGTGGACCCAATAAGCCGTCCGGGACTGAATGGAACAAGTTTAATTAAGTATTTGTGACGTGAATTGTAACAGCATTGGTATTTGGTAGCTACAGAGCGTGGCAACTAGACGACGTGCCTGGAACGCTAACCGAAGGTATTTTTCGTTGTACATATTGAGCTTTCGGCATTTGATTGTATTTGTAAGTGAGACTTTGTATTGCTGTATATATTAATTTGATTTGTCTGCGGCAGTGTCGTGTGTTTTCGTGGCGATTAAGGCCCGTCGAGTAGTCCACCGAGCCACAGTCATCACCATCATTCTAGGTCAATCAGTTGCATCAATTCCAGTAATTCTAAATACTTGACTTCTATGAATGGCATACATCTTTGGGTCAGGGACTAAAAGCACGCTTGACAGTTCAGTATTGATTTAATGCAGGCAATCATAAGCGTCAGGTTACATTGCAAAGAGTTTTTCTAGATCAGGATCAACCTTGCTTCGAGACAGAACTTTACATTTTATTGCAATAAGACTTAAAAAAAATCATTGCGGAAAGATTTGTTTACAGTAATCTTGCATTATTTCAATTTATATAGTGCTGAAATCCAGTTGCTTTGTCGATGTATATGAGACCCTTTACACAGCATCTTCTAAATAAAAAGATTCTACGAGCCTAACATCTTTACCATCTCAATTCCAGGTTTTAAAGGCTACATTTGGAACTCATTACAAATGTCACCTGGTGCTATAGTCTTGGGTTCCAATTTTACCGATTGTAAGTATACATATGCAGTATTATGGTTCTAATAATAAGTCCATCTTCAATTTCAGTCAGTCTCGTGGTTGAAAAACAGGTTGATTTCAGAGAAACTTTGCAACTCAATTACTGCATATTCTATCAGGAGTACTTCTCCTATCTATCTAGTTCTTTTATTGTTTTAATTATGATAAATGGTTCAAAAATAAATATTTCGAAATAAATTTACAAAAGATACAATTATTCAGATTTATGCCAAAAGTGATTGCCTACTCTTTTATTTAAAATAGCATCTACTGACAAGCTGTAAAAAAGAAGAACACAAGACATCAAGCAACATGTTTCGTACTTATCCAGTTTGTATGAGATTTTAAGATGTAGACAACGACTCAAATGAAAAATGGGTTATAGCAGCAGAACCCAATTCATAGCACTTCAGTTTGCGTGATATTCCAAAATAAGGAAAGGACTCATCATAACATCTTCAGTCCAGTCTTTTGGTACAGTGATTGCCGTAGAGGTATATGATTGGGGATTTAGGAAAAGATTTGCAGCTGTCATATTGATATAAAACACAGTATTGACTCAAACAATGTACAATGATAATATCAAAAATGTCCAGAAGTCTCTGATGGTTCAAACTTCATTCGATTGACGAGAAAGTTAGGGATTTTTGTGGAAGTTGCTCTTGGATCAGAAACAGGAAGTAAAAATTGTTCATTCAGTTTTTATTTGTTTGAAGTTTGCACTTTTCTCACGTCCGTTGATCAAACACTCCAAATACGCTTTACAGCTTGGTATCCATTTAATACGAGCATTTACCAGTGACACACCATAGTCGTTAAGGAGAATATAGGAGTTTCAGGCATATTAGTCTTACAAGACGTCATTTAAAATTAGTCTTACAAGAAGTTATAATGCTCCATTCAATGCTTCCATGATTTTGATCTTGAAACTGCTCAGAATGCAGTATGTCACATTTTAACAAAAGGTCCTGGGTACTTTGAAAGTGGAAGAAAACGACAAAAAGGTCTTTTGTTGGAGCGAAATGACTTGTTGATAATTTAGGTGACAGCTATAGCAGAGCTTCTTGAAATATTAATACAAAGAGAGGAGACAAATCCAGATAACCTTCATATCCACACAAAGTACCCCAGCCTTTTCAGAAAGATATTCAAATAAGGGGCAGTTAAAGCATGATGCAAACAATCAATCGGTGCACGGTTCAGCTGCTAGATGAATGCTGTACTATCATTATGCTTGCAAGAATTATGCATATTTTGCTAGGAGTGATACAGATTTTTGCCTTATTTTCAATATTAAAAAACAACAGTACTGAGTAGCCACGTTTGATCACAATGGGAGCTTGCAGCTGTTATTAAAACGCTACGAATTTTCATATGTGGCAAACATAGAAGTATCGTCCATGTTAGATTACGTGAGCAGTTAAATTGCCCGTTTCTTGCTTACATAGATTCTGCTTTATATTTCTTAATGCCAACTTGTACGAAACACTGTTTATTACAATTGCATTCTTTTCCAGTTATGAACATTCCAGAGATTGTGGGATCCAATACTACCATTGGGCCAAATTTGAACATAACCTTGACATGCAAAGTCTTGGCTTTTCCATTTCCACACATTTTTAAGTTTTTCAAAAACGGGCAACTCATCAGCGACAGTATGAAAGCTACATTTGAGCTTTCTGCCAGCATGGATGCAGCTGGAAACTACTCCTGCATTGCAATTAACACGGAAGATTCTAGTCCTATGTCAAACACTCTTTGGCTATCATGTGAGTTACCATTATTTGTCGCCAACTGAAAGTGACAATGATTTTGTGCTGTTCACGTTGATATTGTGCTGTTCACGATTGATTTACTCTAATTTAGTGACAGTCATTTTAAATTGATTATCCTGAATCACATATTGTGTTCAAACATCGATTATCTATTGTTGTTTTTCATTAGATAGATAGATATATTTGATCATGTCCAGAAACATACAGAGATACAGATTTGATACTAAAAAGAAAACACATGATCGAGGTCATCCCATAAGCACTGTGCTTGTTTTTTCGGGAGACCTATAATTTACATTCATATAACATAATTTACATTTATATCAATAAAAGCTAACCAAACGGTGTACATAATACAGATAGAAGTAATCAAGATTCAAGAGCATACGCTAAAACATCGATTATCTATTGTTGTTTTTCATTAAATGCAAGCTGGCTTCCAGAAATTTTGTTGCCGTAAGCTTGCTTTTCTAGGCTTCATTGGTTATCTGTTTTTAGGAGCATGAATTTTGTTTTCCCTCCGACTGACTAATACAGCATTGCAGGAATGTCATTCTCCGAATAACTGTTTTAGTTTGTTTTCCTGGATTTTTTTGACATTCGAATCAGAATGAGAATGGGAATGCATTGTACGCTACAGTGTGACTCTGCTAGTATTTCATGCAATTTCTAGAATAGAAGTTCGGATTCATCATGGTCCTCGAAAACAGTAGGTTACAATGGTTAGCCTGAAGAAACTCAGCTACTATTGATTATGCTTAGAAGATGAAAAGGTGACCAGTCGATTACACTGCTATCATCGTTTACCAATGCCAAGGTTTTACAGTGAGGCGATGATAGTAAGAAATTTGACTGTGATCTGCTAACTCCACTGATCATAATCAATAGCAGATGATTAGTAACTCAGTGGTATGTTGCAGCCGGCTGTTTTTTTACCGTGTACAGTTTGGTTTATGAAATATGTCTTGATGACTTCCTTTGTTTTTGTTGTTGCTGATTACTTGCTGTGCACTTTAATATGCTTTTGAACGTATAGAACAGTTCTTCAGCGCAAACAGAAGTTTACAGGTACAGATCGTACGTCGAAAATCCCCTTCATAGACAGACGATCAGCTCAATGGTTATCAAAAGTAAGTACTTGATTTCGCAAGGAAGCTGTGGCTGGATTATGGGTCCTGGCAATTCACAATCTGTTAAATTGCTTTTGGCATGTTATACTGTTTTTCTACTGTCTTTGCAAAAATGACAATAATCTATAGGATGCGATGCTTTATTCTATCCAGTTTATAGCAATTTTATTTATAAATTTTGGTACAATCAAAGGCATAGATCTTGCACGAGTATAAATTGATGACCTGTGCTACATTGTCTTCTCTTGTCTTCTAACTGTGTTCTCTATAAATATGCATTGTCAGTTGGGTAATAAAGCACTTATTGTTCTTCTATCAGGATCAGGAGCATGTTAATTCATCATGGAAGGTCAAAGAAATGATCACTTTGATCTGAATCTCAATCGTACAGCACAAATGGATAGAAGCATGAAACGTTGACACAAGTGAAGCAAGTGATATATCCGCGTTTGACAATTATGGTTTACTGTATTTTTCTTCTTAATCAATGCGTCTGTAACGAAGGTCCAAGTACTCCATGGTGTTATCATCGTGTGTGCATCATTGATCTATATGAATACAATCATTTTATCCGTGCTTGAATCAAACATGCTGTTTGTTGAAACAGCGATCCGAATCAAGCAGTCGCCTAAATTTATTTGCTTCTAAGTTACATACAGATTTTCACTTCATATTTTTATTAATTGATGCTCATATCCTTCACGTTGTTATGTAACTAACTGTGGAATGTAAATTCTCACATGTTTTAATTTTCAACATCTGCAAATATTTTCTGGTAAATTTGAACTAGAGATTCAGTGACCACCTTCCAGCCTATAATTGTTATGTTATCCCTTGCTAAGCGCATCCGATTTATATTCCTCGTGGAATATAACTGAATGATGAAGATTGCCTTCGGCATTCAATCGATATTTTCCTTTCTGTAGTTTCAGACAGTTTTCTAAAGCGCAGTCCATATTCAACGTCAAATAATAAGAATATGTATTGTTATATCGGTTGGTTCTTCTTTACAGCTGTCGCTCCACCTCACTGTTGGATTACCAAATCTTATTAACAATTTATGGAGAAATTCATAGTTCAAGGATTCAGTATACCAGGTATGATGCCATACTGCTAACAATTATTATGATATACTTTTCCTTTTTCTTGATTTATCTTTCTTAGCAGTTTCTTCCTCCAAAATAATTGAGTTGTACACTATGTAGTTTTTTCTTCCTCCTTTTGATCAAGTTGAAAGTGATCGCATTTGTTTTTGATAGTAAAATCACGACATAGCAGCCACTCTTACACAGAGGCTTAAAAAGTAGATCTCCTATGCCAAGATTCAAATTAGATTACAGTATATTTTCAGGTAATTAGACTTCTCGAAGTTTGAAATATCAAAGTTCACACTGCATATTTGTTACAAATTTCAAACATATACATCTTGCAGAGACTAGTGATATAATCATTTAAGAAAGATGGAAAGATGCAGAACTGTTTGTCCTACTCGCATCATTTCAAACGAAAGTCTTCTGAAATTAGCTACGTTATCTCTCTTCTGGTTGTTCCCTTTTGAATTTTAGCAAGCTGCAATTTGTTCTCATATGATCAGAAATGTTTTTTAATAATTGTGTACATTTTGCTAAAGATGAAGTGTTAGACCATGAAAAATTAGTTAATGTTTTTGCTACGACGAAAAAATTTCTTTAAGTCCTAAACTCAATGAACATATTCTATTATTTCAATCTACTTTCTTATGTTATCATTTCAGCTACGTTGACAATATAGCGTGGAAAGTGGTCCTCTATAATACGCTTGGGATATCGCCCGAGTATTATATGTTTCCAGGTACGTGTTTTTGTCTGATTTCAGACTTACCCAGTACATGATCTTCCCCTTTCCTCCGTGATTGGTAGAAAACGTTACCGCATGTTTAATTAATCAATAAATAAATAAATAAATAAATAAATAAATAAATAAATAAATAAATAAATAAATAAATAAATCAATCAATAATATTCTATAGAGGGTAAAATTATCCCTATAAACCTCAAGGTTTGTCTACCGTGGGTTCAAGTTGATTGATAAGAATTTGTTTGACCCTCCGACTGTTATTCCTGTTTTGAACTCAAATGTCTTGATTATTGTTTTATTTATAATGAATTCAACTTAACAGCACCTGTTTAATAAGTCTGCCTTACTTTCCCTTGGTTGTGTAGGATTGAGGCGATGGTTAGGGTTGGGGATAATCTCTCTATCCAAAATACCAAATTCTAAGATCAAATTGTTTCAATTTTTGTCGAAGCAATTGTGCTACAGTCATATATTTATTACAAATTATTTAGTTATTGAAATCTCAGATGCAAGAGCCTGGCTTTCATTTTATAGTTAAGATAATTACCAAACAGGACGTGGTTGCATTAGCAAATCGTCGTCTCGAATCCGTTCCTTTTGGTTATTATTGGGGCTAATTGTAGTTTTTACGTCAGCATGAATGTATAACAACAGGGTAAATTGAAAAATCTAATTACGTGCTTGCATTGCCTTGTTTACAATGATAGATATTAGCCAGTTGTATCAAATCGATTAAGTTTCTAAAGAATCGCTCATTTTTTGTCTACTGCAAGTTTTTTCACCCGCGGTTTGTTTAATTTCAAAATAAGGCAATAAAGTGTATGCCTCGTTGGTAAGTTTCCGATGACTATCTTCTCCGATGCTTCTTTAATTTCTGCAAAGAAGTTTCAATAGAAAAGATCCAGGGAGCAAAAGCTTCGTCAAATTTTTAGAACGGTTACCATGGAGATCAATGTCTTGTAGGAAGTGCAAAGTTGATGATTTAAAACTCGTAATAGCTATATATGTTCGGGAACCAATACTAGGGGCAATTTTTGTCTATACTATTCATCTTCGCTTTTGTGACTGTGCATGATTTGCTTGCAGTTTCTGTGCCAATGATGTCTGTGTCATACAGAAAGCAATAAAAAACTTCAACGACAGAATACAGCTCTGTACGAGTATCATGTCGAAAAGAGACATGATCGAGGACAAGAGTGAGATATGACAGCAGAAAACAGGAGGGATTGAGGACGAAAATACAATATCATTGCACATACAAGAATCAGTACTACATCAATCAACATATTTAGATCACGGGCATATCCTATTGTGTCCACTGCACTGAAAAACTGCTTTCTAGCCTAGCATTGTTTCTTGTTTCAAGTATCGACTTGCTTTAATAAGACCTGGTCTGTGGAAGAAGAATGACAATATTCATGCTTGGCTTAGTAATTTGTTGTTTACAGCATGGACAAGTATTAATATATCAGATTTAAGAATATTATTCCTTGAAACGAGAACTTTTTCTTATAAAAATGCAAACAAGAATCATGAAATTACTGATTGGTAGTTTCATAACATGATGTTAAACGATTATCTCCTTTAATAAGCTTTGAAAGAAATACTTGAGCGTTTTCGGTGGTAAACAAACTGCTAAGCATCACTTGCCCGCGTATCTGGTTTTACATTGCATTTTTCATACTTAACTACCACCAACAATGCTTTTATCACATTCACGTTTTTCTGTGGGGGGGAGGGGCAAATCGAACTGCAGCTACTATAGCAGCCGTTATGCACTGTTAGGTGGGTTCAAGCCGGCGCGTTAGTGGAGCTGAGGAACAAAGCCAGGGAATGTTTCTACATCATGCCTCATTGTTTGCAAATAATTGCTTTCATTTGGATGACATTCTCAAACATTATTGACTCCAACTTTCCTAGTAGTAAACAGATTACAATAAGTCAACGCAAGCATGTAACTTGGCTTCGATGCCGCAGCACAGTCATGTGATTTGCCGTCTGACAAGCAAGGTTTCAAAATTGGAACATTGCGCGGTTGAAGCACACCAAACTTTGCTCAGCGCTGTTATGCAGCGCTTCTATTGTCGAAGACAAGCAGGCTTGATCCTTACAGCATTTGCCATAGAATTTTAGAGCTGACATGAAATCATTAGCACTACAGCCTGCCTTCTGCTGTTAAACAAGGATTTGTACTTCATTCTGCGAAAATGCAGACGGACTGCTTCCGTGGAGTCAAGGAACACGACAGACTTCAGGTAGGCCCAAGCATCGATTGCGTGTTTAATGATGATTCAGAATAAAGGAGTCATTTATTCCTAGTTTCTTGATCTGATTTACTCCTGAAAAATGCTTTTATTAACAGAAAAACATCACTTGTTGTATCATCCTGATTCTTCAATTAGCATGATACTAGCGGGCTGCGCCCGCTAGCAGCGTGCGCTGGGCCTTTTTAAATTTTTCATTGTGACTGTTATGAACAAGTCACGAGAAATGAGTAATAAATGTGTCTGCATTTATTCTGCATGGAAGAAACCTAAAGGCCGGTTTATTTGAATATTGCATCACACTGTAGTCTAAGTAGAACTCATCTGAAGGAGAACCTGACTTTAGCGACCACTAGTTACATGAGACGACCATGTAATGGCTCCTTGACTGCCCAAGAAACACAACCTACTACTCTCAAACGACAGCAGGCAGCAAACAGACTATTTGTCATTGG
>OFHS01002304.1:8324-21891 GCA_900245855.1 Calvadosia cruxmelitensis
CGAGAGTAATCGTACGGAGAGCAAGACAACAGTGTCTTCGGTCGTGAGACGTCATTCAGGAAAGAATATAATTCTAGATTACACTAATTTACAGATGAATATGAAACGAGGCTATACATTGAATAGAGGTTGACTTAAAGAGGTTGAGTAAGCGAGGCTAGTTCACCACAGCAAGTAACTACTTACTTTTACAAGTTACTCATCCTCAAAAGTAACTTTCTAAAGCTACTGCTGTAGTTACTTGTCCACAAGAAGTAGTTGCAGCTACTTTCAAAGCTACGTTCTTCAAAATTAAAGATCAGATCAAGTGTTGCAAGATTTATTTCATGTTGTTGTTGCTCAAAATGGCAAATTTGGCATGATTTTTGAGTGCTATGAATTATGCTGCAGAAATGAAAGCTCTGGGAAGCATGATTAAACCTGAAAGTAACGTGAAATTAAAATTCAATTTCAGAAGCATACTTGTAAAAAGTACTTGTTGCATCGAAAAATTTAACTAGTTTCAGTTAAAAGTTACTTTTTGAACAAAATGACTAGTTACTTGTATAAAGTTACTAGAAAAGCAACTTTTCAAGTGACAATCGTTACTGCTGTAACTGTAGTTACGTCACATCCGTGCACATGGACTACATGATCACACTGTAAATAGTGAAGGGTGTTACATCTAAATACATAATATACTTGCGACAACCACAACAAAATCGTAATCCTTGAAAGGATACGACACTTTCAAAGTTCAGCCGAGGGAACATTCCTTGCAACAATGCTATTCTTCTCAACGAGCTAGTTCCTATAACACTGGAGACAGACAAACCAACATGAATTCACAATTATATAGCATAACTTTTGATGAAAGGAAATAGTAAGCAAAGAAACACTGTGTCCTCGTTAATTAATTTATCCAAAAATAATAATAACATTATATATTTTAGCATAATTAAAGCATAACTTAACCATGCTGTATAGCAGCCATCAATATTGACATTGTTTTTTAGCTGCCTGGTTGTCAAGCAAAGGAACACTGTGTCCTCGGTAATTACCTTCTCCAAGAATGATAGCAATATTTTATATTTTAGCATAATTTAAGCATAACTTAACCATGCTGTATAGCAGCCATCAATATTGACAATGTTTTTAACTGCCTGGTTGTTAAGCAAAGAAACACTGTGTCCTCGGTAATTACCTTCTCCAAGAATGATAATAACATTGTATAATTTAGCATAATTCAAGCATAACTTAACCACGCTGAAAAGCAGCCATCCATTATTTTTGAATTGCCTGGTTTTTATTAATATATCTTACAGTAGCTCACATTCAGCAATGGCCATGCACTTAGTAACAAAACTAGCAATCATATAGACCTCATTTGAGGAGCTTTTATATTTCTAATCGATTTAGATAAGTATAATTAAAGCATAACGTTTACTTCAAGCTAGTTTACCATTTCCACAAATGGAAACAACAGGAAATTGCTTTGTTCGAGGCACACTTATATATCCATTGGTATTCAATTTCATAGGCTTGTTACAAGCTGTCAAACTTGTCAATTTCATCCAACAGCTAAATTTCTCAAATCAGTGTGCGTTGAAATGAATCCGGATTGGATTTTGTAGATGCTTTGTCGTTACCTGCCCTTTGGTAAGTCATCGAGGCAGGAGACAAGATGCTTTGGATGGAAGATGACGGCATCAAACTTAGAATCTCTCCTGCAATGCATCGAGCACAAATGTCACACAACATTCTAGCAACATATCTATTAAAATAGTACTCAAGTAAGGCCGACAAATAGTGTTTGTCTGTGATATCATTGTGAGGTTTTGGTTGTGTGACGTCATCTCACGAATATGCCATTTGCAAGTAAAAAGGGCGTCAACGGCAAACGTTTTGTTTGTCAGCAGAAATTGGTACTGTGGAGTCACTTGGAAATTTATTTCTCATTAAAATCGTTTCTGTAAGGCGAAGTAATTACTTCATATTTTATAAACCGAAATATCAACCCTGAATGCCCTTCAAATAACACATACAGTCAACTCCGCCAATAACGGTTCTGCCATTACCAGAATTTCGTCAATAGCGGTGAATTTTTGAGGTCCCAATGATTGTTACGGTCTGCCTTTGCTAAAGTTATCCGCCAATACCGGTGTCACCAATAATGTTTTTTTGTCTATTTCGGTTTTTAATTCTGGCCCCAGATGACAAATAATTTGCAATTGTCGGTTTATGAGTACCTCCAATTCAGTTTGCACGATATTGATTCAGCTTCGAGGTCATAAACGCGTATTCTGTCATCTCCTTGTACCTGGACAGCCATGCTTCCGTTGCAGAAAGCAGCAGAATAAAACTGGTAGCATTTCAGGACAAAATTGAATCTGTAGCTCTCCGACAGACAACGATGACTTCTTATTTCAATCGTAGCTAACAATTGCGCAATAATTATCTCTAATGTGACGGTTAGCTGATATCTGCTGCTATATGTTATAATAAAACAAAGGATTACATCATTTTCATTGTTTTGCCTATACCGGATTTCGCCAATAACGGTTAAATCTGGACCGTCCCCAGCGCACCGTTATTAGCGGAGTTGACTGTAACTATGCTCACTTGTAAATAGCTCCAACAGCCATTCCGGGCAGCATTGTGGTCGGCAGATCTTTCAGCGAATGAACCAAACAATCGACCCTTAAACGTGATTTAACATAATAAAAGAGAATAAATAGGTAGCCGGATATAATCTTCCAACCTGTTCAATTTCATTTATCTGAAAGACTTTCCATCCTTTCTTGCCTGACTTTCCATCCTTTCTTGTCTGACCCATAACTCCATGAAGTTAGACATAATGTTACAGCAGCAACCTTTTTTTGAAATTTGATCAAATTGGTTCATTACTTAGAGGTATAATACTAGCTACTACATTATACACTGTACAAGCATATATACAGTTAAATTTAATACTACAGTGCTTACTACTTAGCGTTAATTGTATTCTGATATTATTCCAAGTATTACATTAACTATTCTGTCAGCCTTGTCATTTCTGATGCGCATTCATTACTGTTTATCCCTAGGCTTGGAGCCTGGTGACCTCGTTTCCTTTATTGCACAAAGTAGCTGCGAGTTGTAGACTTGTAGTTGACGAAAGTTATCTGTATAGTTTACTAGTTTGATCTAATCTCTTATCCGGCGTATTAACAGTGCGATAATTACGTCGATTCATAATTAAAAATTGCTTTAAATAACAGTAATAGAACTGTATTAAAAATACCGTCCCTACATAGAACAAATAACAAATGAAAAGATTTACTTTAAAGTTTGATATGTCCGAGGCAATAACACAAGACAAGACATAGAAAGCAGCGTGTTCTCATTGCAGGTCTAAGAACAAGAATAGCCGTGCTTACGCGCATGCGTACAACACATCAAAGGCAAGATGACAAGAAATTGAATAGGACATGTCTTAATATTATGAAATTAAGGTGAGATTGCTGCAGTTAAATAGAAAACTACATTAAAGCAACTCTGGCAAACCAAATCTCGATGAAATAGAACGATACATTATGACTCAATCAAAATTCTGTGCATCCTCTGATTTACACTCTTCACTCGGTTGTAAGGCGGCCATTTTGAAACCACTTCTGAAATTGGCTTCTATTCATGTGTGTGGCATACCTCTTCTCAGCAAGAGCAACCTCTAGCGTCTTCGTGAACAAAGATTGATCACCAATCTGCAACAACAGCAAAGGATCAAGTGGACTGCTAATTAACAAAGCAATATAGAATAATGCAATTTGTGCCTGCGACTCAGTCAGTATAAGGAACACTGGTTACCAGGACCATCCTAGGATACACACAGGTTCAAAATGATACTGAGCAGTTTGAAGGAATGAGGCTACTCAACAACAGCAACAACAACAACAACAACAACAACAACAACAACAACAACAACAACAACAAGCTGAAGTCGCAATCCATTCCTGTAAATAATTCTGTATTAAGCTCATTCTGCTATCGTACAATTCCAATATGGAACTTTCTTCCTGATGACATAGTTACCGCGGGATCTTTGTATTTGTTTAAGCGTCGTCTATATGACATTAATTTATCTAAGTTTTGCAGATGTTATTAGGCTGCACGACTAGTGTAACTGTGTAAGTAGTAATACTTTCCTGTGCTTGCCTGTCAATTATACTTAAATATTTTTGACAAATAAATCAAACTCAAACTCAAACAACGACAGTTTCAATTTGGTGTGAATCCACAACGAGTCTTAAGCTGTTGCAGTACACTCTCTCTGCTGAAGTTTGTGAGAATGACACAGCCTGAGGAATGAATGTCCTTCTCTATTATCAAACTCACGTCAGCCCTATTGTCCAACGAAAATATCATTAGACTGCGAAACCCACGATCCTCTTACCTATTCAAAATGGCTATTAGATTCGGCTTACAATTATTTTAGCATGGGCGACGAGCCGACGACTATAATAAGATATGGAGCAAAATCGGATCACCCAAGTGAATATATACTACTGTACTGCATTGTTCCTTACTTTGCTGAATGTGACGTCCAAAACTTGATCTCCGAGGGCGTCAAAAGTTTCTGAGAAAATTGAAATAAATAATGACAAATGGAACTTATGAAATCCAACGGAAATTGAAAGGCAAACATTAGTATCTGTACTGGTCCCAGGCCCTTTTACGAGTTAGTTTGTAGCTCTCGATGGTCACGACAAGGACGATACACGATCATACATGAAGTTGGATGTATTTGTGCTGCGCTCTGGTTTGAAGACAGGGAGAGATGGCGAACGGATTCATATGTCCGATGCAGCCAGAGCTCTATGCCTAAGACCAGGCGAGACAGCGAATACGACCAGAGAGAGAGATACAAAAGTAACAGCAGCTACAAGTTACAAGCACAGGGAGACTAGACTGGAAGAGGAACAGATTAAACTATGACGAGACCACTCGGAATACAACACATCTATAATATCCTAACGTAGGACTTAGCTAATGAGAATGTAGTGGCTGACGCGCGGTCTGTGTGAACTCAATATCGTCATTGTGTAGTCATGTGATTGTAAGAATATGTAGCCGTGTCTTCCTGTAATCATTCTCTTTGCCGTCTGTACTTCGTCGTCTCAACAACTCTGTCTGTCATCCTATTTACGCTGTGTCTCAAGACATAGAGCTCTGGAACCAAACGACCATATGTACTCCTTGGAACTCTGCCATCTCTCCCTGTCGTGGGACCAGCAACGTGTCTCTCAAATATATATCTTGTGGAGTGTCAAAGCTTCAGTTCTCGTCTTTCGTCTTCCACAAGAACAACAGAGAAGTAGACTCTCAGTACAAGTCACCACACTAATGACATATAGCAGACGGGTAACAACATACTGTAGAATAGATAAGTCAAAAATTAATGTTAGTTATTTTTTGGCTAGCCTTGATAGTTTCCAATATTTTTAGTATTTCAAGAGAAATCTCGTTATGCGACATCATGTACATTTTAAGTGACTCTCATTTGGTGTGCTATGTGTACCGTATTTGATGCTATATCAAGTATCAGTTTTTAATGGAAAACAAATCATCAATCATCTTACCGATTTGAATGTTTAAATTGGGATCTTGTCTCTTCAATTCGTGGATTATATTTCTTGTCTGGACCAAGGCAAGCTAAGACAAACAAATATACAATGTATGCTTAATTGTGGAGCTGAAATGCTAAGCACTCCTTGTATACTGAAAATGCACGTTGCGAAATTACTTGTAAAACTGTTTGCAAGTAAGAATGTTTTGCATGATGCATATACTGTAGTGTGTTAATATTAAGACAACACAAATAATTATGTCTAGACAACCCTGGCAGATTAGCTGCTGATTCCCTGATGGGTGGCCTAAGTTTCCCCGACGGAGGGCTACAGCCCCCGAGGCGCGGGCGGGCGGGCCCGAGCCCCCCTCTGGCGCCACCCCTGCTTCCTTGTCAAAATTGTCAATTTCAACTCAAAACCACGTGTTTAAAACAGTTGTATCCCAACTGCATTGGATCTGAGAATGGCGTCTGTGAATCTCTGTCCTATTCAAACTTCTGACCTGCCGAAGCGCGACGCACCATCAACGACGTCGCTTTATGGAAAAGTACACCTGCCAAGCAGACGTTAACAGCAGCTCGAGCGCCTACAGATCTCACAAAGTGGCAATTCACAGTGTATCCCTCGATTGAACGTGAGCCCTTTACAGTGAATACTTCTCCATTTTGTCTGGAGACAAGACAGCAACAAACTCTTCCTTGGTTTTATAATTGTCGATCTCATTCCACGACTGGGAATCAGCAAAACCAGTCAAATGTAGCAAATTGTACTTTTCATGATTCGTGTTAACGTACAATTTCTTTTCAAATAAGACAATGTATCGCCTATAGTGAGAATACTCCTTATTCCATACCTCACTCTTTCTTGAGCCTACCACGATGTTAGTGATGTTTGCCATATCTCATCAAGAGGGTTGCGAATAGGACCTTGCCGTGTCAAACATAGAACATGGACTGATTACACGGGGCAAATAGATGTTCTTTTTTCCATGCTTGGTGAACATATAGGTCAAGCTCATACTGAGTGAGACTAAGGGCCCAATCAGATTGACATGGAATCTTTGGATTCTACCACAATACGTGCAATGATGCAAAGCAAAGAAGCTTAAGAATAACGTTTTCGCAGTCGTGACCAGACTCATATTTTTGCAGTGTTTCCTTTTTGAAAAAGTGACAAACCCTGCCGCAATATGTTTCTTTTTACTGTTATAAATAATGTACGACCTAGTTTAGTACACGAACGTAGACGCCGAGGAGTCAAATTATGAAACCTGGCGACATACTGTCATTGAGACTGTGGTTTTCTTCCCCGTCGGGGATTTGATAACGCAGTAACTTACATAATATTCGAATATGCTCATACGAAAGGACAATTGCACTGGGACTGCAGCTTGCATTGTTTCCTATCGACGACTCCCTCAGCACCATGGGACTAGTAGTTCGATATAATCATAATATAATACTTATCATATATCTGTCGACACAATGGCTCAAAGCTATCTGCTAGTGTCCCACAAGAAAGCCGGCGGTGCTGCAAATCAGGCTGAGCGGAATAAAACAGAGAAGTACAGCTCGCTAGACAAGAACTTCTGTGGCATCTCCGTTGGCTTTGAGACGATTGGTCCAATCGGCGAAGAAGGTAAATGTTTCTTGTCTGCAATTGGTGTCCGCTGCAATTCACAATTCTCTCCTGAAGTCGCATCCTCGTTTCACATCGGGCAAAAGCAAAAAGTCGCTTTTAAAATCCCTGTCATCTGTTGACTTTAATTAGTATCGCGGAGAAGGTTTTATTCCAATGATACCGCTGTTTTAGTGTCCTTGGCTCTGATGTTTGGACTACCGTGGAGTTTTTATGCAGCGCTAAGTAATTCTACATAGCTATAAAGTAATTAGTAAGTTTTTATTTTAGTCTTTTATATCTGCCTATTGTTTATTCATATATGTTTTACTCGTTATTCTGTAAAACATACCCGTATGTGGTAACTTCAGTGCCATTGCCTCTGCAGTTGAATGCGAGATATTTTGAAATAAATTTTTTATTCATTCATTCAGGCTTCATTGACGAGATTTTTAATTGAGTCAGGTTTTTATTTTAATAGTAAATTTTAGTAAATTTAGTAGCAATTATTGTAAATATTTCTATAGTACTTTTATAATTCTCAGCTGATTAGAAATCAATTAAAAAATGTAATTGCTTAATTACATTTTTAATTACTTTTGTAACTTATCTATTTATCTGAACTGATATATCTATCCAGTATGTATCCAAGACTCTGCTGTGTCAGGAAATTAAATCGCCACAGTACATACCCACCACAGATTAGAGGCAGCTACTTACTGTATGTGCAATCGCATGAATGGCCGCCCTATTGAGAATGTCTCATAATGGGAGCGCTGCATAACAACAGAGAAGAAACAATTACTACTGGAAACAATAGGTGCCGGTTCGTTCTCTCTGTCGTCATTTTGCTATGACATCACAGCATGCCTACGGCCGCAAACCAAAGTCAAAGAACACGACTTGCCGGTGTCATTGTCGTACTTTTCTCGCGCCCGAATGACTTTCTCGACAAATGATACAGTCACGGTCTTCGAAGATAAGTCCTCTGTGTTACAAGGTGTACACTTCCTGGCGGGTTGCATGAAAGGAGCTGTAAAGTAACGTAGCCCTACTCCATGCTTGGCAGTCTTCACGCTTCCTACGTACACAAGCTACATTTGTGTATTGCAAGAAGCATTGCAAAATGCTTCATGGCGGTGGTGCGCCCTTTCTCAACATGAGCAGAGGCGTCGAGGAGTCAAATGACAGTCATGAACCATGGGTGAGTTGATGAGACTACTTCTTGAGACTTTGTTTACACTACTAAATTGTCTTTAAAACCGTGTGGATTAAGTTGTTGCAAGGCAAACCAGAGGGTCGAGTTTTCGTTACACTTATGGAGAGGAGATGTGGAAACAGCTGCATCTTAGTAGCCGTGAATTTGAATGCATGTTATTTATTGGGAGGGCTTTCACGCAGGAATAGTCCGAAATCTGTACTGTGACAAACGATGAATTGTGCGTTTTATTTTGCGTTCGTTCGCCCTATTGTTGCTCAACGGTTACATTTTGCAATGTGAATGCGAAGTTGCAATCGTCAGGCCTACATCGTTTTTGCACTTCAGTTTCTTGATACAATCCAAAATGGCTCGTTAATCTATTTTTCGAGGGCTCAATAATGAGATGCTCATAGCGATAAGCTTCTGTAAGAAAGATTTCATTGTGGCGGGCGTGCAAACAAAACGATTTGTCGTTTTCTAAAGCGGAGTGCGGTAACCCTCGATATAGTTGTGGCAAGTGCTTTTCAATGTGTCGTTTAATTCTAATGTTAGGATTGGTCGCGCGATATTACTCTCGTCTGATATGGTTCCGACCAAGGGTTCCGACCACCGACAGACTTCCTTGAAGCCGCTCATGCAGCGCTGTCACGCAACGCCGAATGTACAATGTTCTTGACGCGAATTCGCAATTCAATTCCCACCGGCAGAGCTCTTTCCTCGTGGGAAGATGAAATAGCTGCCGTAAATAGAAAGATGTGCTATTTCGTGACACGGCCAGAGACTTGACGTCATCTCTTACGGGGCTCTCTTTTCTATTCAACGCAAAATAATTTTGGTTAAAAAAATAATTATTTGCATTGGATCATTTTTCAGAACTGTCAGATCCGTGTTCTGGACCAACAAAGACTGTTTACTTTTGTCTCTCTCGTTTTCTTGCTGATCGAAGTTTGTCTCTAGCTTTTATTGGATATTGGACATTTTCTTGCGCAGGAAATAGCCCTATTCACCATTTACCTGACTATTTCGGTCAACTGGTGGTATCTTTGTGTTGGAATAAACAATCCCTATTGACTAGTCGCTGTGGTGCATATTGCTTGGATGTCTTTCCACTGGAACACACCAAGATTCTTTGCCAGGAAGAAAAGCACCACTTCACTACTTGTCAGGGTGTAATTGGCAATCAGGAGGTTTTCCTTCGTGGGAATAGTTGTTTTAGTTTATTTAGAAATGCATTCCAACTTGTGCTAAGTGACTACCTTCATACCGACACCGTCCATTGACAGCTCAAACAATACAAGTTACCTGTACTAAAAGACCACCTGTGCTGAGACCGCCTGTTCTAAGAGACTACCTGTGCTAAGAGACCACCTGCGCTAAGAGACCACCTGTGCTAAGAGACTACCTGTGCTAAGAGACCACCTGTGTTAAGAGACCAATTTTAATTGGCATCGTGTGGTCTCTTAAAACATACACTAAGAGCCACCTCCACAAAAGCCCATCTTATTAAAACCAACCAATGTTTCATGAAACTTTTTATACGTCAGCTTCTACTGGCTTCATCAATGACCTTTGTCCTCATTGATTGATATTGCAATAGCTTCATAGACTACTGCTGTATAGTCCAATGATATGAACTTCGGTTTAATATCGTCAACTCAGTTGATTACGACGGACAGAACCTTGTCAACATGCTATGCCCGCCTCTACTGTTGCTATGCACTACGTAGGCCTAAAACAACCATGGAGTTAAACTAAATCGTTGTTGTTGCTGAGTTGGCTATTGGTTGTGATAATGGTAGTGACGCTGGACCAATCATAGTTGAAAGCATGTCAAAGTAATGCATCATACGACTAGGAAAGGAAATTTTAAAACATTCTATTAGTTCTGAAAATCTGATTGGCCTATACAGTCAAACCTGTATTTGCGGCCACCTTTACAGAGCAGCCACCTGTTTATTAAGGCCACTCTCCATAACCCCAAAATGATTCTTTCTATAGAAATCAACCTGGACAGAAAGGCCACCTGTCTATAACGGTCATTTTATCAGGTCTCAGAGGTGACCGTTATAGACAAGTTTCACTGTAGCTATGTTTGGAAAAGTGAATCTAAACATAAAAACTGTAGTGCAAAAATAATAACGTAACAAAGATCACTACCAACACTCCCAAGACTAGCAGGAGAAGACTAACAGAAGAGTGGCAGTTTGCTTGAACTTTTCTGTTCCCTACTTCTCGACAAATAGGCCGCTGCCAGAGGAGTTATCGATTGATTCACAATAGAAAACCAAAGAAAACAACTGTAGCTGTTTTCACTTCATAGCTGACCAACTTTCAAACATCCCTTGGGATCAAATCGAAAAAAATTATTGGGGGTGCTGTAAGACAGTTTATTGTGCAGGAGTGGTGCCCTAGAAAGTAATTATGTTTTGCGGCTCAAAAGCAATCATATTTCCCTTAGAAAGTAGAAAAGATGGTGTTGTGGCAAAGTCGTTTGATTTGATTTGTAGGCCAATCAATGTGGAGCGCTAAAAGAACAACTGGTCTTGTAATATTGTGTTTCATACAGCATGTCTTGCTTCACAGCTTTCTGCTTGTTTGCTGTGTAATCATGCAATTATCATACAGTCATACAGAACGACTCTTTCTATAGCAATCAACTTGGACAGAAAGGCCACCTGTCTATAAAGGTCATTTTCCTCAAGTCTCAAAGGTGACCATTATAGACTAGTTTCACTGTAGTAGGTTTAAATAGAACCATAGCAACAGCGTAATGCTAGCTTTTTGCTAGTTTAATGTTTTCCAATAAAATGATTATATGTTTGAATTGTAAAATTGTGTGGTTCCATCAGTGTCCTGCGGCACTACGTCTAAATGGAGTTTAAGTTATAACTAATTAAATTGGCAAAGACCATGATATTCAACCATGCCTACCACACCTGAGACTTGTGTTATGCTTAGATGCTGAAATGACGTTCTGTTTCTTCTTTGATAGGACATGAGTTATTGCAGTGCAGATGACTCAGACGTCTTTGACGGCACAATGATGGATGCCAAGGAGTAAGTTGCTGATGACTATAATAATAATAATAATAATAATAGTTATAATAATAATAATACTGCAGTTTAATCTGTCGGGTAACTTCGGTTGGTGCTGTTATCCACCAACCCTGTGTAAGCAATTGGTTACTAAAGAGTAAGCCTTATTTGGCGGACCTGTGTGATTGATTCCTTCATTTGCTTATTCGTGCATTTCAATTTTGTACCTGTTTAGTGTAACTGAGTCGATGTATTTTGAAGCCAATGGTTTGATAAAGAAGCACAGATTAACCGCGCTACAGGACGTGCAACTGTCTAACTTCTATGACATGCTTAAATGTGATAACGCATGTATATGTTTGAGCAATTGTTTTCCCGTAAACCTATTGATTAGTCCTTACACCATTAAAAGGTGAGAATAAGGCAGTATAGTTATTTACTATAGTTTTATTCCATACCTGGGATGATCAATTGTCCTTTTATTGAATGGCTTATGTGTAGGGTCTAGAGTGACATACCAGATTGTAGCAAAGTAGTGCCAGCCAACATGCTATTTGGTATGGAGTCATTCCATTCCAATAGCTAACAGATATAGTGTAATCCAGGCCTATGTTACAGTTGCCATGGTAGACCACTTTTGTATATGTCGCATGTATAGATGATTTTAATATTTTGAATTATATTATGATCAAATCCGTCATCTGTCTTTGGTCATCTGATTTATTGGTCGTCTTGTGAGTCAAATATTTTGAGATGATTTGTTTCTATCTTTGAGGGGATTGTATTTTTTTTCAGCATCAATAAGAAGCTGATGCGTCTCTCAGTAGATGCTCGAGCATTCAGGAAGCATTCAATAATGTCTTTTGACTCTTCTGAACCGGTTAGTGTTACTCTTATTTGTGTGTTGCTCTGTTATTAGCAGGGCTAGCCCCAAGGGGGTTTGAGGGTTGTGGACCCCATCAGGGAGACCTAGCTTCTCCATGGGGAATCTCCAACCGCCCTGTAGTGTATAATTAAGCACTGAATGGTGGCATGCAATCCTTAAATCAGCCGTGTTATGTGGCATAAATCCATTTTCATGTCTCATGGGCATTGTCTCATTTTGTGACAGAAAAGTCATTGTATAAATTTAGACGGCTATTGAAGAACACAGATCTTTCTTCCAATTGCCTTGTATATAGATAAAATGCCGCTAGCTGGCTTCAGCGCTGTCAAATAAGTGTCTGTACTTGTAGTTAGGCTTTACATAAGTGGAAATGCAATTTTCCCTGGAATTGCCTGTTCTTAGAACAAATAAACATACATACATACATACATGGGCTGGAAAGTGGAGAGTGAATTCCCTATTATGTCCCCCAAAGGTGTAGACAGGGGGGATGCGCTTCCTTCATTGAGTCTAAGATGCCTTTACTATTTCTTCCATATCCGGTGACAAGCTCTTATGGCTTTGTGTCACAAACTAGGCCGACATTATTAGTCCTACAGAGTAACATCACATAGCATGTTAAGGCAACACAAGCTTCAAAGAAATGGTCTCTAGATCTGAATTTCTTTCCAAACTATTAAAGGGCTCATTGCTTAGCAAGGGCTGTAGGCACATGCCCTTCGTTCATTTTGGGTAATGTGACACTGCATCTATTGCAAGGATGGCCTTTTTATCCAATAAGCATTTAAGCCATGTGCTTTTGGCCGTTTTGAATGGATAGGCACCTTCTCATTGGCTGTTTCAAATATTCAACTGTACATCATTTAGGTTGTGATAAGGGCAATGCAATCACCGCCTGAGCGAATGTGCAAGCAGAAGCACATCTAAGAAACAGTTGTTTCATCTAAAGCATAACATTTCACTCATTTTGATACCTGAATTTCAAAATGATCACCTTCAGTTACGGAAGAGAGATTAAATATGAGAACTGCTGGTCTGGCAGAAGATTGACCAACCAAGCCAAAAGAGAACCACTGAAGTTCACAAAATGTTTATCAGAACCAAGGGTCTCAGTCCGTTTAACCATTGACAATAGGTCTGGCTGTCAAGATGCCCTGAATATAGGGATTATATGATATGATATGATATATTTGTCAAATATTGCAATAAAATTACAATGTATGACAGGCAAGCACAGGTAAA